>PKML01055491.1:21903-34704 GCA_002933935.1 Eutrema yunnanense | reverse complement strand
AATGCCATTACAAATAACAAAGAATAATTGAAATAGGAAATGATATAATAGTCTTTTAAAATTATTGATTAAAATATGGAAAGTATATATTTTGCATTAAAGAAGTTATTTATTATTTAATTTCTTAATTATTTTTAATACTATATATTTTAAAATAATAATCAATTAATATATATTCAAAGAAAAAATATATTCAAAATTTTGCTATATTTTTCACTATAATTTATTATATTTTATTTGAATATATATCAAAACAAAAGTTGAAAAATATTTTACTAATTTTATAAAAAGTTAGACACAATAAAACTATTTTTCTAAGAGTTCGTAGACTAACCACGAAACTATAGTCATTTAACGGTGCATATTAGAGTTATGTTTTCAAGTTTATAAGTTTTTGCGGGTTAGCCCGAATAATATTTTAGTTCACTGCAAAACGGATTAAATAGACAAATTATTACAAATTGACAGTTTATCTATAATCATTAGTTAGTCATATTGTGAAATTCAAATAAAAACAATTTTCTTAAATTTCAAAATAATTTATTTAAAAACAATTACTTCGCGCTATAATTAGCGCGGATTAAATTCTAGTTAAGGTTATTTGGATAGTGTTGAAGTATACTGTGATTCAAGAAGAAGAACCAGTTTATTTAAGATCACGGTTCATCTCAACAAGGACAGAGGATACTGTCACCATGATGCAGTTGATAAGAAGTATGTATGATTGCAGAAGAGTGGAACAAGCAGCATTAGAGCTTCTCAAAGCCTGATTAAATCGATCTATACATATGCTTAAATGGTTTGATAGTCAAGAAAAAAAAATCGATTTATACATATGCTTCTTTTTTCTTTTCTTTTTTGATGCCGTTTTATTAATGATCAAAGAAATTGAAAAACAGAACGACAAAAACAGGGGAAAACTGAGATAAACTAGCATCAACCTCCTAATGGAAAAAGATTCCTAGATGCTAAGCCATTGCCACTCGATGGAGTCTATCATGAAGCCATGACGGACCTCCCAAGGCAAGATACGATTGGAAGCGACCATCTCTGGTAACATTCTTTGAGATTTCTCGGGTTCGATTTCAACGTTTCCAGATCAAAGGAGTAGAAACCAGAACGAATGAAGTTTGCTTCTTTTCCTTTTAAAAAAACTCAAAAGCATTCTCATGTTGAAGGCACATAGCCTTTGTTCAATGAGCGTCAATCTCAACGTTGTTCCTACATCTGTAGAGTTTAAAGATGCATTTGGCCTAAAGGATCCCCATTCTAATTCAAAACAAGTGGATATAGCGAAAGTTTTTCACTGCGATGGTTTGTTGTTATGCATCACCAACCTGTGATTTGGAATCCGTGTTTAGGAGAAACCAAGTGGATCCAACACAAAAATGGTTACGATAGAGACTGTAGGTTTGCTCTAGGATACCAAAACAACAAATCTTGCCGCAATTACAGAATCTTGATGTTTTGGGAGTGTTACCAAACATACAAGCCAATTGGTGGATTTGAAATCTATGAGCTTAGCTCTAATTTATGGAGAGTTGTTATTGCTCCCAACTGCCTCAGAATAGACATATATAGTGGCGTGACTTTGAAGGGAAATAATAAGTTCAAAGCAAAATTCAACTCTCGAGGCACATGGGTACTCACAAGAGAGTCTTCGGCCAAAGTGGAATGGTATAAAGGAGTATGGTTCTCACACTCAACTCCAAAGTATTCTATGTTCACAAGGTTAGCAATTCATAATAGATTATCAACTGGAAATCGTATGGTAAATTGGAATGTTGGGGTGAATCCAGCTTGCTCCCTCTGTCAAGCTCTCGAGGAGATGCGAAATCATATGTTCTTCTCTTGCACTTTTTTCATCAGAAATCTGGACTCGTCTAACAAAGGGACTACTAAAAGATCGTTTCACAAAAGAGTGGCAAACCCTGATTCATATTATCTCAGACAATGGCAACTGTCGTACATCCTTGTTCTTACTAAAGTATGTGTTTCATACAACAACACACACAATATGGAAGGAGAGAAACAATCGCAGTCATGGCCATGGCGAAGTCGCCTCTATGGCTTCTCAACTGGTCAAGTTCATCAATAAACAGAGGAACATGAAAAGGAAAGAGTCAATGAAAGAGTAAATGAAGGGTAAATCGTTTCTTTTGTTTACATAAAAAGATAGGATTGGTTCAGGGGCAAACATCAAAAACTCAAAAGCAGTCTCATGTTGAAGGCAGATAGCCTTTGTTCAATAAGCGTCGATCTCAACGTTGTTCCTACATCTGTAGAGTTTAAAGATGCACTTGGCCTAAAGGATCCCCATTCTAATTCAGAACAAGTGGATATAGCGGAAGTTCTTCACTGCGATGGTTTATTGTTATGCATCACCAACCTGTGATTTGGAATCCGTGTTTAGGAGAAACCAAGTGGATCCAACACAAAAATGGTTACGATAGAGACTGTTGGTTTGCTCTAGGATACCAAAACAACTAATCTTGCCGCAGCTACAAAATCTTGATGTTTTGGGAGTGTTACCATACATACAAGCCAGTTGGTGGATTTGAAATCTATGAGCTTAGCTCTAATTTATGGAGAGTTGTTATTGCTCCCAACTGCCTCAGAATAGACATATATAGTGGCGTGACTTTGAAGGGAAATAATAAGTTCAAAGCAAGATTCAACTCTCGAGGCACATGGGTACTCACAAGAGAGTCTTCGGCCAAAGTGGAATGGTATAAAAGAGTATGGTTCTCACACTCAACTGCAAAGTATTCTATGTTCACATGGTTAGCAATTCATAATAGATTATCAACTGGAAATCGTATGGTGAATTAGAATGTTAAGGTGAATCCAGCTTGCTCCCTCTGTCAAGCTCTCGAGGAGACGCGAAATCATCTGTTCTTCTCTTGCACTTTTTTCATCAGAAATCTGGACTCGTCTAACAAAGGGACTACTAAAAGATTGTTTCACAAAAGAGTGGCAAACCCTGATTCATATTATCTCAGACAATAGCAACGATCGTACATCCTTGTTCTTACTAAAGTATGTGTTTCATACAACAACACACACAATATGGAAGGAGAGAAACAATCGCAGTCATGGCCATGGCAAAGACGCCTCTACGGCTTCTCAACTGGTCAAGTTCATCAATAAACAGAGAAAAAGGAAAAGGAAAGAGTAAATGAAAGAGTAAATGAAGGGTAAATCGTTTCTTTTGTTTCCATAAAAAGATAGGATTGGTTCAGGGGCAAATGTCAAAAACTCAAAAGCAGTCTCATGTTGAAGGCAGATAGCCTTTGTTCAATGAGCGTCGATCTCAACGTTGTTCCTACATCTGTAGAGTTTAAAGATGCACTTGGCCTAAAGGATCCCCATTCTAATCCATAACAAGTGGATATAGCATAAGTTTTTCACTGCGATGGTTTGTTGTTATGCATCACCAACCTGTGATTTGGAATCCGTGTTTAGTGTGAGAGCAGATTCTCACAACCTCAATTCCCGACTTTTCCGGTCGTATGTTCTTGAGAGTAATTTAGAAAATCAAGAGAAAATGTGTATTATAATTCTTAGTCGAGAATTCGGTTCCTTTACAATGAATCTCACGTTCTAATTTATACAAGCTCGGGAAAATATAAACGTCTAAATCTTAATTTAAAACATGGAATTGAATTTGTAATCTTTGTCTTAAATGCAATGCTTGATTCTAGGAAGTGAAGTAATTGTGTTTGACCAGGTTTGAAATTCGGCCGAGCTCGTATTGCTTCCTTTCCTGTGAGCTCGCTTCCTTTCCTGCGAGCTCGGTGCTTTCAGCATGCTCGGTGCTTCCAGCATGCTCGCTGCTTCCAGCACGCTTGTTTTAATTTGTGCATTTCTTACTTCAGCTTGTAAACAGTCTCATGAGACCTCGTCGTGGGCCGAGCCTTCATTGTTGAACATGCTTATTCGGGCTGGATTTAAGGTGCTAAATTCGGGCCCAATAGTTTCCCCCCAGCATCTCGGGATTTACTTGATCTTTAAATCATGTTCGAATTTGTTGTTGAACTTGTTATACCCCAGTGGGCCTTTTGGTTGAACTTATGCTCCTGCGAGGAGGCTTAATTTAATTTTCTTTGATAATCTTTCGTTTTTCCTTAAAATGATTTATCATTTTCGCCATTTAGAGGCTGACACTTTTCAAAGGATCACAGGCAGTCTTTCAGCCAAAGATCCAGGCCGTTCAGAGACCTTGCTCCCAGGTCGTTTAGAGACCTCAGGAGCTGACCAGACGATTTTAGGACGCAAGGTCGAAGCCGTTTAGAGGCAGGCATGCAACCTAAACAGTTTAGACGTAGAGGTTGTTGTCATTTAGAGACTAAAAAGGTTGTGACCTTGCAATTTAGACGCAAAGTCGAGTCATGCTAGCTGGTAGCATGCTCTAGCTCGTAAGGCTATTCATTTATGGAGTAAGCATTTAGCTTGTAGATGGAAGCTGAAAAGATCTCAGGCTGCGTTTAACATGCTTAAGAGAAGAAGATTTTTTTTTATTTTAATAGTTGCACCCTTATGAGGTTGCCTACGTACCCTGAGGAGGGATCAAGCCTTTCGTAGTTCCATTTTTACAAGTGTCTTCTGCTTTAATGGTAGTATTTCTTCAGGTTCATGGCATTCCATGAGTTCTTTTCAGGTGTGTTAACATACACCTTGGCGAGCTTGTATACGCCGTTCTTTACTGTGTCGGAGATCTGATATGGACCTTCTTGTGACCAGGGCGCTCTCGCCTCGTTGCATCCTCGGATGAGCGTTCTCGCTTACGATCATCCTCAGATAGGCGATCTCGCCGTTCTCCATTTCGAGCTGGGTAATAGTTCCTCCTCGGAGGAGGTTCCTCCAGCTCGACATTACCTAGTTCTCCTGCTGTGAATTTCACAGCGAGCTGCTTTTTTACCTCGTAGCACTCCTCAGTCGAATGACCCATGATTTCATGAAAATCACACCACTTGTTAGGATCATACGATTCGATTTTGTTATGAGGTGGGCTTCTCGAGGTTGCGGATGCCTGTTGAGCTGCACTTGCCTCCTCGAGAATAATCCAGCGTGAAGCGCGGTGTAGCGCATCGTCTAGCGACACCGGCTCCCGGACTGTGAGCTCCTCGAAGAATTTTGAGGTTTTCAACAGTCTGTTTTGAAGGGTTTTCAAGGCCGTTGGGTTATGTAGATCGGCAATTTTTGCCTTAACGGCTTTAAAACTGTCAATGTACTTCCGCAACGAGTCGCCTAGCTTTTGAGTAAGTACCCATAGATCGGTCTCCGAGGTCTCGATCTGGATAAATACCGAATATTGCTTCAAGAATGCAGCTTGAAGTTGGGTGAAGTTGTCAATCGAGTTCGGTTTCAGGGAGGTGAACCATTCCAGGGCCGAATATGTTAGATTTTCGGTGAAGAAACGGCAGCGAGCTGACTCGAGGTCGCCCCCGAGTAGTCGCACCCTCGAAAAGGTGAATTTGAAACTTCTCATAAATGCCTTGGGGTCGGTTTCTCCGTTATATCGGGGAAATCGGATGTTCCCGACATCGCCGAGCTGGGGGCTCGCAATCCGCGAGGTGAATGGCGTCTGATTGACTTCATTAATCACCCTATCTATTTCGGGTGCTGAGCTTAGAGCAGCATGGACCTGCGATCTCATCCGCTGAAGTTCAACATTAGTTTCTTCGTAATATTTCTTAATCGACTCGAACCCATGCGAGGCGCCGGATCCCAGATCGTTTTCGATATTGTCCGGGAACTTGAGTTGGGAATCTCCAGCGAGCTGGGAATGGTTGCTGATCCCATTTCCAGGTGGCGTTTCGACCTCGGGATTGTCTCGAGCTTCAGTTGGGGGAATCCTTCCTTCCGCGATCTGGATCGTAGAAGGAGTAAATATGGGGTTCGATATTAATGAGCTGAACCGCGAGGTGGTGACTGAGCCGACCATTCTGCTGGTCGAGGCATCAATACCGGAAAAGTTTAACCTCGTTATCGGTGGAGGTGTTAGTCCTACATGCTCTGGTGCAAATGAGGTTTGCATTCCAGGTTGGAGAAAAGATCGTCTGATTACTCATGCCCGAGTCGCTCTTTCGAGGTCATCTTGGCGAGCAACCATTGCGCGATTCTGTTGTATGAGAATCGATATTAAATTCCGGATCTCAGCTATTTGATCCGGAACTTGCTGGTTTAAGACTGTATTTCCCGAATGATCAACAGTTTCTTTGGTCCCAGCCATGACATTCGCTTCCGAGCCGGTTATGGGAACGTTTGTTGTCCCATCTGAGCCCCACGGAGCGGTGATATCAGGCTGGGATGGTGGAACAGGGGTGTTCATAGCTCTTGATGAAGTCGTGACTGTTAATCCCGTGGTTTCTGACATCATCTTCGTTTGGATAATCGATTTCGTAGGTTAAGAGGAGGAAATTGTTTTGCTCCTCCCTACAGACGGCGCCAAATTGTGAGAGCAGAATCTCACAACCTCAATTCCCGACTTTTCAGGTCGTATGTTCTTGAGAGTAATTTAGAAAATCAAGAGAAAAATGTGTATTATAATTCTTAGTCGAGAATTCGGTTCCTTTACAATGAATCTCACGTTCTAATTTATACAAGCTCGGGAAAATATAAACGTCTAAATCTTAATTTAAAACTTGGAATTGAATTTGTAATCTTTGTTTTAAATGCAAGGCTTGATTCTAGGAAGTGAAGTAATTGTGTTTGACCAGGTTTGAACTTCGGCCGAGCTCGTATTGCTTCATTTTCTGCGAGCTCGGTGCTTTCAGCATGCTCGCTGCTTTCAGCATGCTCGCTGCTTCCAGCACGCTTGTTTTAACTTGTGCATTTCTTACTTCAGCTTGTAAACAGTCTCATGAGACCTCGTCGTGGGCCGAGCCTTCATTGTTGAGCATGCTTATTCGGGCTGGATTTAGGGTGCTATATTCGGGCCCAACATTTAGGGGAAACCAAGTGGATCCAACACAAAAATGGTTACGATAGAGACTGTAGGTTTGCTCTAGGATACAAAAACAACCAATCTTGCCGCAACTACAGAATCTTGATGTTTTGGGAGTGTTACCAAACATACAAGCCAATTGGTGGATTTGAAATCTATGAGCTTAGCTCTAATTTATGGAGAGTTGTTATTGCTCCAAACTGCCTCAGAATAGACATATATAGTGGCGTGACTTTGAAGGGAAATAATAAGTTCAAAGCAAGATTCAACTCTCGAGGCACATGGGTACTCACAAGAGAGTCTTCGGCCAAAGTGGAATGGTATAAAGGAGTATGGTTCTCACACTAAACTCCAAAGTATTCTATGTTCACATGGTTAGCAATTCATAATAGATTATCAACTGGAAACCGTATGGTGAATTAGAATGTTGGGGTGAATCCAGCTTGCTCCCTCTGTCAAGCTTTCGAGGAGACGCGAAATCATATGTTCTTCTCTTGCACTTTTTTCATCAGAAATCTGGACTCGTCTAACAAAGGGACTACTAAAAGATCGTTTCACAAAAGAGTGGCAAACCCTGATTCATATTATCTCAGACAATGGCAACGATCGTACATCCTTGTTCTTACTAAAGTATGTGTTTCATACAATAACACACACAATATGGAAGGAGAGAAACAATCGCAGTCATGGCCATGGCGAAGACGCCTCTACGGCTTCTCAACTGGTCAAGTTCATCAATAAACAGGTGCACAATCGTCTAACATCGATCTGTGAGTTGGGAGACACGAAATTGGAGGGAGCCACTCAGCTATGGTTGGAAGCTCAGGCATAAAGTGTAGTGATAAACCATTTCTACAATTTCAGTTTATAATCGACCAAAATGAAACACTTATGGTGTAAAAAACTTTTTTTTTTATATTGAATAAAATTTTACATTCATTTCAAAAAAAAAAAAAAATATATATATATATATATATATTATAGAGGTATTACTGTACCTCACTCTCAGGTTCTTGAATTCAAGAAAAAAAATGAAAGAATCTAAGTTACAAATCAAAATTATAAAGCAGAAGTAAAAAAGAGTTCAAATGAAAGAAATTACCTCTTCTACTTTGGTAAGGTTGACACCCCTATTTGATTGATATGAATCTTCACATTAACCACTGCTTGGTGCACATCAATACTAGTGCTAAATGCATATTCTGATGCTTGCATTGCAACTATATCACTTGTGATAGGACTGGGAACTTTTGGACTATGAACGCTTCATAAGGGGTTTACCAACACCCTTTCAAGTATAAATCCGAATGTTCAATTCCTATTTCTTCTACAAGCTCTTCCTAGATGTTATCCATTCTTTTATAACCAATACCATTACTCAGAACTCTTCTCTTCTCTCAAAAACTTGAGCTCTAAGTTGCTCAACCCACTGTTTTCATCAAAAGTGATTATCAAAAACACTTGCTTTGATGGGGCCCATAAGAGGTCCCAAAGTTTTAACATGAAAAAAATAGCATCACAAAAGCTTTGATGGGACACGTTAGAGGTCCCAAAGATGTAAGATAGAGCACAAGAACGTTCTCTCAGTCTCAATCGTAAATAACACTTAAGACTAATATTATTTTTTTGATTTCTAAAATAACAAGAATGATAACAAAGATGGAGGAAAGAGGGGAAAGGTGGACTGGAGACTTGCTTCTGAGGTCTAGGAGAAGAAGGCTCTCCTTATTAAGGATTGAAAGGGGAAATATAACATACATAAACTAAACTAAACACAAAGACTTGCTTCAATATGATAATCAATCAATATGGAGGCTTCGCTTTCTCCTGTATGCACCTCTTCTTTCAACTTCGTTCTCGGCGACCAGGATGTGAAACTCTGAATCAAACATATTGTGTATGTCGATATTCTTTGTGATGCTTAAGTTAACTGTTTCCTCGATCACTTCACGAGTCATAGCGAAGCCTAGATTAGACAGGACCCGTATTGCATTCGCGGTTCTGCAAATGCTTTGTCTAGTCTTGAGTGGAATATGGCTTTGCTCTCTTCTTGTGTTGATGGTTGAGCATCTTACCATGGGCGGCGTCTCGTCCACAATCATAGGATCTCTTACTTGGACATGTTCCCCGACCCAAATGAAGCCATTGCGGCCCATAATCAAATTGATCCCAAGACTTTCCATGTAATGAATGTGATGCTTGGTTCTCTTAACCAAGTAAGCATCGACCTTGAGAAGCTGTCCCTTCTCGAGCTGCAGGGATTCATAAGATTTTAGAGGAAGAGAGTAGAAAAATGTATATATAAATTTGACTAGGTGAGAATTACGAACCTTCCCATACTTGTGACTTATATTAGCTTTTAGATCCACGCTGCCATTGGGGTAAACTCTGCCTACTTCGGCCTATAGAGTTTGTACAAATATGAAAGATGATGGAACTTTTTTGTACAAAGATGAAAGATATTTAAAGATACTCATAGGACTTACACAAACGACATCATCTTCTACAAGGATAGTCCGCATATCTACATATGTTTTTCCACTCTGCCAACACCGACAAAACTTATATATATATATCATTGGAGAACCCAACAGATATATAATTTGAAAGCCAAACAATTTGGAGGATCGATCAAACTCTAACCTGAACAGCATCACTGGGATTCCCGGATTTACGGGTCAGTACTCCATATCGAGGAGTGTTGAGGTCCACTGTCCAACGTAAATCAGCAACCTGAATAAGATAAGAGTCATTCAGCAACTACACAATCTGATTTCAAAACCGAAATCACCATTACAGAACACTACCTCAACGACACGGCCTACCACAATATCTTGATAAACAGGCATGTACCTAAAACACAGATTATTGACTGTATAAGCTAATCTCAGACAGAGTTAATTTGATTCAAAATCAGAGAGGAAATCAGAGAGAACCTGGCTCGCAATGGGCGTACATGGATGTGCTTGTCCACGCGTTCCACAACTCCACAGAATATCGCCTGAACCTCACCGTCCGGAGAAACTCCGTGTCCTTTACTGACGGGACCTTCGTGGTTGACGTGGATGGAGTCGGAGAGGATAACAATGTCGTCAGAGTTTGCCGTCGATGACAGAGATTCTAGCCGCTCCATAGCTCTACCATACCTGGATTTCTGCGTCTGATTCAATCGTAGCTGTAGCTTTCTCCCCGCCATCACAAACAATGGTGGCTGGAAAAATCAAAGTTAGGGATAGAAAATCAGAGAGAGAGAGATCTAAATTCAGAGGAGCTCGTTTTCAAGAGATGCCAAATAAACCCTATCGCCGCCGCTAAGGAAGAGAAGACGGGGAAGAGTAATCTTTTTTTTTTGTTTAAAACCCTAATCAGGCATGGACATTTGGATATTCGGTTTCGTTCCGGATATTTTGGGTTGAGAAATTTAGGATTCATATAGGTACCGAAATGATTTTGGTTCGGTTCGTTTCTGGTTCGGTTTCGGTTTAATATCAATCGGTTCGGTTCCGAGATTTAAGAACCGGAAAATACCCTAACTTTTTCAGTTTTTTCGGTTTCGGATCGGTTCCGGGTATTTATTACCCGAAATGTCTAAAATATACCCGAAAACCTGAAAAAGTTTAAGAATAATATACTCGAGAATCTAAAATTATATCCGAAAATCCGAAAATATATCCGAAAACAAAAAAAAGCTAAATAAAATATATCCATAATACTAAAAATATACCCAAAAACTTTCTATATATTTAATATTTTTTATATATAATTATATTTCTGGTATTCAGGTACCCGAAATATTTTTGGTTCGGTTCCGATATTACTCGATACCCATGGATATCAATGAGTAGATCCAATGGGTATTTTAGAAATTTCGGATCGGTTTCGGTTCGAATATTTCTGTTCGGTTCCGGTTAGGATATTTCGATTCCAGTTTTTATGCCCAAGCCTAGTGGGTGGTTAAGATAATTATCTAATAAAAAATTGTTTAAAAAAAATAAGGTAAGTCACTTCTCATTTAGTAAACTTTGCTTTCCAAAAGTTTTAGAGCAACTCATAAGAGATATCAAGTAAAAAAAATTAAAATTTATTTTTAATATATTTCTTCATTTTATACTTCAAGAATAATATTTAAATATATTTTTATTTTTCTATTTTATTATTAATTGCTTTTTTAAAAACTAATTTCTTATTTTGTTAATATCCTATTTTTCTTTTTCTATTTCTTATTAATTGCTTTAAAAACAAATTATGTTGATTTTTGTCGTATGGATAAACTATTAATTTAGAGAAATTGATCAAAATAGCACTTTTTGAAAACTTTCTGACCAAACTAGCACCCTAATAAAAAGCCCTATTTTTAGCATTCATTAAAGATTAAAAAGACAAATTTGCTCATAGCATTTGAGATATCGTTTTCGCCTTCGACCCAACTGAATCCATTTACAGGTTCAATCTGATTCATCGTCGCAACGGTTTCCTTCTGTCGATGAAGATGATGAAGAAGAAGACGCAACGCCGCAGGTGTATCAGAGGATGAAGAAGAAGACGAAAGCGAGGATTCCGCCGCCGCAAGTGTCGAGGAGGAAGAGATATGAGAAGAATCTGCAATCGCAGAAGATGTTGGTGGAATGAGAATGGCGATTTAGATTTGGGCCCAATGTTATCTCCGGTGAATCGAGAAATTAGGTCAGTTTCTGGAGCCAAAGCTTGAAATTGAAGGAGATCGGGATCCGATGCTCTCCTAGGTCTTTCAAATGCGAAGCCATCGTCTCCGATCAAGTCCCGTTCCTGAAATCCACTCCAAAAACTTGTGTAGGCTGTCTAACAGAACGAAAGCTGAAACAATCAGTGACCAGTACATCTCCAAAGTTGCTGAAGATTTCATTAGTAGAACACGGAAGCTAGAGACTAACTTTACAAGGTAAAAAACCATAGCTCTCGTGTAATTGATTCTAGTTCTAAATGAAACATGATGATTTTTGTTTGTTATCAACGATCATTGATTCATAAACTTTGGTGCTACTATGGTTATTTGCTCAGATTCAGTGATTGCTGATCATATTAAGCTGTATTTTGTTTTGGCTTTAGTATGATAATGGTGATGATAACTTAAGTGATTTTGGAGTTTTCCCGAGATGTTGTCCTTTTGGAATCTTGTTGCTCATTTGGACCTGAGATGTTGGTTTTTAATCATGTGCTAGTAAAATTACAAATATTCTAGAACTTTAGGGGATTCTCTGATAAGCTTTATTAGTTTCTCTTAATAAATTTGGTCGATGAAGAACAGAGAAAGGGAGAATGTCTATGGGGTTAAGATACTCCTTGCATTAAATATTAGCTATTTGTGTGGTATATAATGCTCGACTTGTCCGAGTCATTCAAAATCTGCAATTAGATAAGTAAAATTCAAGTAATGTTTCGTAATAACGGTGAGAGATTGCTTGGCTTACTCCAGGATCAAGCCTCTGGTGAATCAGATCGAGACACATCCTTACTTCCAACGCGATTCTCTTGTCAAATTCTACCAGAAGCACGGTATTTGTGTCACCGTTCATACTCCTCTAGGAGGTGCCACGACGAACGCAGAGTGGTTTGGTACCGTGTCATGTCTGAATGACCCATATAATAATAAAGGAATTTGGTGAATTGTTGATTCCAAAATATTTCACATGTTGCACCATTAGAGAAAACACGAAGCAAAATTGTAAGTTGTGAGTGTTATACAATTGAGAAAACAAATTAGCATGAAACATGAAAGATCATTTATACATTAACAACAATTTTTGAAATCATGAATTTTTAAGTACAAGAAAAGACTAAGAAGCTGCAGGTTCGTATTTTGTCTAAGCAAACCA
>PKML01055491.1:0-15696 GCA_002933935.1 Eutrema yunnanense | reverse complement strand
AAGTTTGTTAAATCATCAAAAGGAATGGGTTTAAAGCCTATAGAAAAAGATGACGTTTGACAGATACCCAACCTATGTGACTGGAGATCCCAAGATCTAGGTTCAAAGGGAAACAAAATTAAACTGATTCGAGTTGAGCACTGTGAGACTATGTCTCTGCCCAGTTCCTAGGATGATAAAACAGTGCTACCTGTGGATAGTAAGGATAAGCGTTGGCTTTTAATGATTGCATAGCTGGGTAGATAGTGGAGTGTGACAGGACACTTCTGAAAACAAGCTAATAAAAAAATCACCTAGTGAAGTGTGAAATGGGGCTGTTTCTAGGAGAATGAAGGATAAGGCTATATTCTTCAAATTCACTCACGAATACTAGGGAAGTTCAAGGCCAAAATGAACCCAATAGAGAACAAAGTTCTACGAGGAAGTGTCGTTGTGCGATATCTGTTGTATCAGTTTACATCAAAATCCGGGTGGTTCAAGACATCATGTTCACCTCCTGACCGAGTAAACGCAACAGATATTAAAATTGTTTGGTTCAAAGCTGAAAAACGCTACCATTCAGTGACAGTTACATTTTCGTATACTCTCGAAAGCCTGTCTACGTCTAGATGAGTCTAGTCAAGTATGTCTAGTAAAGTCTAGTCTGTACAATTTTCATATGTTTTTAGAGTCATTTCTATTCATGTGGGGGATTGTTGGAACTAATTTTTTTGTCAAAGCCCGAGGGCTTGATAAAATTGTGTAAGTGTGAAAAGAAATGAGTTAAGCTCTTTCTAATGAAATGTTTTCATTAACCGAGAAATGTTTTCTCATGTATATATGTTGGATTAGTTGTATCATGAATGAACAACATGAGAGAAGAAAAGACCATACGTGCGACGTTCGCACTTTGGGCCTTGTTGGGCTCGTGGACTTTTTGAGGTATCGATCGATACTCAACAGGCCGACTTAAAAAATCGCAGCCGCCAGAATATTCTGGAAATATTCCATATCTGTGTGGGAAAAACCATAGCCTCTCTCCTATATATACAACACGATTTTCACCTAAAAAATCATCCTCTGATACACAATAAACACATTCTAAAAGTTCTAGCAATCGTTTCTTCAATTCCCTACTGCTTAGAGTAAGTTTCTATTCGAGAGTATCGTAGAATAATGGTCGATAGATCTGAATCATGGTGTTGATGATTCAGTTAAACTTTGGTTGTATCATGGGACTCATGGATCTATAAAAACCCGTCACACTACGGGAGATTCTTAGAGTTAAGGAAAGAGATTCCTCTCGCCTCCTTAGATCTTGTTTATTGCTTTATCGTTTATGAATCGTTTATTCCTTAATGTTTATTTATATATTATCGTGATTAAATCTTTCCTGTCTGTAGTGTAAATTTTGGTCCTACATTATCTTGTAAAGTTCATGTAGTTTGTTTTTAACAAAACTGTAACTTTCTTTTTCAGTTCACAAACCGTGAAAAAAGGTCATTATTCATGACATTAAACTTTTGGTAATGATTTAAGTGAAGTATTTAAGCTAATGCAGCATAACTCTCCCTCCTTACCTTACGAACTCATTTGGAACAATAAATATACGATTCGACCAATTCAGAATTGATTTTAGAAAAAGTAATACTAAAGGTCACTCAAGCTTTTCTTTCCACATGGAGATAAGAAAATGTGGGAGCAAAACGTTGAAAAAGTTATTTAGGCGAGGGTAGAGTATTCTCCTCCACATAACAATGGTGATTCTTCATATGAATTAGGTTATCGTCCCAGCGTCGATGCGTAAACCAGACCGATCTATTGAATGCAAAATCGAGATGAATCGTGAGACTGCGATATTTCGAAAAAGACGTTATGATGTTAAGCGTGAAGTTGAAGATGATGTGAGAATTATATAAGGCATCTACAATAGCAATAAGTACGAAAATAAAAGCATGGAAGATGAGAGGGCTGAGTCAGGCAACGATAGAGTGGAAGATGATTAGACGATTTAGACAATACCACGTGTCACCCTCTAGAGAGAGTCCTTTCTTTTATATAGTAGATGAAGAAGATAATATGAATATGGTAAAAAAGTCAATAAGAGATAAAACTAAATCGTAAAAGAAAGCTTAATAAAGAAAGACCAAGAACAAAGCGATGCAGGGATGCATAAATTAGATAGAGAAAAATGTAACATGATTAAACCAAGAAGACTAACAACAATAAGTGGTCTTCGATTTGTCCCATATGATCCAAAGGTAATATGAGCCAAAGAAAACTCGTATCCAAATGCATCATCATTCAACTACTTGCAACAATAACGGTTAATTGCCATTTGAATACCAAAGACATATAGCATGTACGTTCGCATTTTTTTATTCCAATTCCCAAAGTTATCGACAGTAGCAAGCTAAGAGTTTTCCAAAGCCAGGTATGGACCATTTTTTAGGCGATGTTCATCGTCTTAATTACCCAAATTACGCACACAGTTACCTTTGTACGCAAATTCCTATTGTACTGTTGCATGTGGTCATTCTTAGAATTACTCCAGACCAAAGTTTCTTCAAATTAGAGTGAATCTATTCTTCTTACAATTTTGGTTCAAGTGTGTCACTATCACTGGTAAAGCTTTATGTATCTTTCGGTTTAAGAAATCTGAAAGGTAAACGGCTACAGTTTAACTTCCTTCCAGTTCTCCATCTCTAATTTTGTCCAAGGATAAGAACAAAAAAAAAAAAAAAACCACAAAAAATATCGTATAACCTTTTATTCACAAACCAAACGTGTTTCTCAATGTGAAAATCCAAAAGCTACTATACCTTATACTCTCCTGGAATGATGTGTGGGTGGTTCAGTAGGTAAGACCAATCCTCGAATAGTCTTGACAATGGGATTAATATATCGAAGTTTTATATGAAGGAAATGTCACATGCTTGAACCAACAATATATCCATCTGTTAATTAAGATTTAAGAAAGAGAAGACATGTACGGGAACTCAAACCTGCTCACTACGAATGTTGACTTTGACTAACTGATCCCATCGAACAACCCCATGACAAGCTACAAAAGGGGTAGCAGAAGCTACAGAGTCCCAAAATTAGAATCTTAGAATGTAATAACAAATTTAATTCATAGATAGGTACATAATAACGCAGCATTTGTTCAATTCCAAAAAAATAACGCAGCATTTGTTTTTAAAAAAGTTGAGGGAAAAAATAATCTGTGATGGTTTACAAAGATTTGTACAGACCTAGACGCGTCGATCACCTTTGCCGTCCCACAATTGCCTTAACGGCCTCATTCCCACTCACTTGAAGACTTGTTGCTTGTTGTCGTGATATTTTCCCTTTGCGTTGCCGAAGGAATTTTCTTCACACTCGTCGCCACAATTCCATCCCAACACAAATACTGATTTGAAACGAAAGAGAGTACGGGTGTGGATTTAAGAAAAGTTTTGGATTTGTGACCGTAACAGAGAAAAAAAACCCTGTTTTGAAGTCGATCGTTTGTGGGCGAGTAATTATGCTCTCATATGTTGAGAAGAAGAGACGTTAAGATCTTTATAGAAATAGGGGAGATGAACCGAAACGTTTTCTTTTTGTGTGATGGGAGAGGAGAAGATACGTTAAGCTCTTATGTAAATAGGAGAGGAACCGTTCTCTTTTTGTGTGATGAATGCGTACGTTCGAAGGAGGCTAAAGGAGAGGATAGTGTGTAAATGATCAGATGATATGGTTTGCTGCAATGGATAAGAAAAAATGACGTGGCATGTTCTGATGTTTTCATTGGCTAATTATTTTCTTGATTATTTTGGCTGATGTGGAGGCCCTAAGAGACCTTGAAACCAATCCTTTTTATATAAAGGAGATGAAGAAGATAATATCGAATATGGTAAAAAAGTCAATAAGAGATAAAACTAAATCGTAAAAGAAAGCTTAATAAGGAAAGACCAAGAACAAAGCGATGCAGGCCCTGCATAAAATATGAACTAACTATACAAACAAATAGACGACTACTCAATATACTCAACTTAGTTTTTTACACACATAACCAAAATAATCTATTCGGATACACACATATGGAAGCGCTAAAGTTTTCCGCTGCTATGGTTCAAAATATAATAGCAGGTACAACTTTTACCAAAAGTACCTATCATGTTATGTTTGTCTGCAAAAAAGCAATGTTGAGATCAAGGCAGTAATGGATTTTTTCTGACAATTCCCCTTGTTTAGGACAGTTGACTACCGCTATTTTGTGAATTGACTGCTTTTGTAGGATATTCAGTTAATTAAGTCTTCCAAACATAATATTGATGCAATTTACCATTCTATATAAGATATTCGTTGACCTTGTACACACAAGATTATAATTTTTAGGGCCATACATATGCTTTAGCCATGTGATCTTGTAATAAATTCAAATCGATTGGAAACCAATCTAAATAAAAAAAATTAGGAGCTTTTAGAGAGGTAGATTTTTTTTCTCTTCCCGAAACACGCGAGGAGATAACTACATTAGTATATTAAGAGAAGAGAAGCTTGCTTGTTATTAGACTTCGGAAAAGTTGGGCTTGGATAAGTAAACAAGGCCTTCAAATGGGCTGACAATCAATCAAAAACCTTTTCTTCTTGTGCTCTCTCTGATTAGGTTATATATATTCTCTACACTAGGTAAGTTGCCGACTTATCTGATTTCTTTCCATTCTCCTTCGTTTTTCCCCAGGTTCTAAAAAGCGGCCGCCTAGCCGCCTAGGCGGCCGCTTAGGCGCTAGGCGGTACTTCACCGCCGCGATTAGTGTCTAGGTGGTGAATTAGGCGGTCAACGATTTTTTTCAAATAGTCAACGATTTTTTCGAAAAAATCGTTGACTTTGACTTTGACTTTTTTTTTTTTTTTTTTTTTTTTTGTGACAGACATATGGTCTGTTACAAAGTTTTGGAAATACATCTAAAGTACAACACACATGATAATTTGATCATTGAAGAAGATGATGAAGATTTTTCTCTCCTTGATACTTTTTTTGTCTCTCAATATCAAGACAAATCTATTTTTTGCATCATATGTTTGTACTTCTTTTTTGTTTTTGGAATTTAGATGTGAATTTGAACTTAAATTCCTAATGTTTTGTTACTTTGATAATCAAAAAAAACTTATTTCATAATTGTTTTGATTCATATATTCATAACTTATAACTTATATACATATAAACTTTAAAATTAAAAAAAAAATGTTCAAAATTAATCGCTGATTAATCGGTGATTAATCACCGCTTTTCGGTCTAGGCGCAAATCGGTGCCCGACCGCCCGCTTAACGCCTAGCGCCTTTTCGAACCTTGGTTTTTCCCATCATTTTTCTCTCACCATGTCTGATTTAAACGACTATACGAAAAGAATGTATACCAAATTAGCAGTGGAAGCACCTAAATTAAGCTCGCTTGATTATCAAAATAAGGTGGACCGTATTGTGAGAAGAAAGAAATGTAAGATCTGTGTTTTCTGGGACTTCGTGGCTCTTCCTCCTCCAGAGGGTTCTTCTCCAAAATCGATTTATGACCATGTCAAGTCTTTACTTGCACCCTATGATTTTTGTGGCCCAACAAGAGTTTGGGCGTATGTAGCGAATGGTACTGTTCCTGTTCCTGATGATTGGCTCTCTGGATATGAAATTCCTACAGATCGAGATGAAGGATTGGGACTCACCTTCGTAAATGGTCACTCTCTAACCCTCTTGTTATATCTTTGGCTATATGCATGAGTACTGACTACTATTGAAGTATGGTTAGGACTGAATGCAAGTTTAGATAGATGACTATATGCTTCTTTTAAACTATATGCTTCTTTTGATATGTAGTCTCGAGTGGGGGTGGTGAAGTTGAAGTAGCAAGACATAGGAGGATGATACTAGATATGCTTTCGTCGACAATCGACTTATATAAAATTATAGTCGTAATCTCAAACAACTTCTCCCAAGACTCGCTCTTCCACCCTGTTTTAAGCCGTCTCAAGCACCGATGGGATATGAGAGTTATGGTGGGAGTCCCTGATCACACCCATTGGCTTAGGGTGGATGCCTTTGAAGAACATTTATTTGTTCCAGACCCAGATTCCCCACGGGAAGACTTTGATAATCCTCCTCAAAGTAAGTATAATAAATTTATTGAAATTGCTTTTTTTTTTTAAAGAGTAACTATAATAAATTTTATTTTCGTTTCCAGCTGGTCTCTTTTGGGACACGGATGATTATGTTCTCTATCATGGTCTCACTCCTCACACCATTCATCAGAAGATTAAATCGCTTCTTAGCGACGACGTGCGCGAAATTCCTGACGTGACAATCTGTGCTTTTGGTACACAAATTCCAAATTTTGTTGTACCAGACGAGCCATTTCTACCAATGGATCAGCCATTCTTCTATCTCCAATGTAAGTTCTGTTTTTTTTTTCTTTTTTAAATAACTTGTTATATGATTATAATCTAACTTCCATCTTTTTTCTGTTATATGCAGTTCCCTCTGAAGATAAAGATTGTAGATTTTTTAAGATAATGGTGGAGATGCTGTTCTTCAAACTGGATAGTCAATGCTTTGATCTTTGTCCAACCTTGATGGTTATGGCTCAAGGTGCTTCTCAGCATGGCGACATGGAGAGGGTCTCAGAGTTTCTGAGAAGAAGAGGGTCGGCTGTTCTTTTATCACGACCTGTAGACATTGGTAACGCACAACTACGACGTCAAGATTGCCCACTATGGCTGTGGTACCGTCTTCTGGACTTAGTATAACTTAGTAGCTCTCTTATGGTACCGTCTTCTGGACTTAGTATAACTATGACTTAGTAGCTCTCTTATGATCCTATCCTTTTATCTAGCTCTTTATAATGTGTTTAAACTTCTCTTATTCAACATTCTCTATAAGACTCTAATTATTTAATTACGATGTCCTTGTGTTCTAAGACTTTTATCGGGTGCTTTATTTTACTTTTGAAAACATTGTCTTTCTTTATCTTCATTTGTCTTCTTTTTCTATGTGAACAACCTTAGTTCTTTTTTTAGGTTACATGGTTATATATAAAAACAGAGCTCGAGCTAACGAAGTTTTCTGTGTATTATTGATATTGTAACCTTACAGTATATATACATTAGTTACCCGAAACAGTCACCAGAATATTCACCATATAAGACATCGTATCACGTCACAATCTCAAGGAGATCCCCGACCTATGGGCCTCCAACACTTCCCCCCTCAAGCCGGAGCATATGGATTACACATGCCCATCTTGATGACATTAGCGTCAAACTCACGACGATCCAACGCCTTTGTGAAAACATCAGCGATTTGTTCAGTCGTGTCAACACCGGCTTGAATCTCATCACGAACAGTGTGACAATCAATCTCAATATGCTTCGTGCGCTCATGAAACACCGGGTTTGCTGCAATATGCATCGCTGCTTGATTATCACAATGTAACTCACTCGGTTTTGTATGGCATACACCAAGATCTTCGAGAACACCTCGTAACCATTCAAGTTCTCCAACCGTTAACGCCATACACCTATACTCCGCCTCAGCTGATGATCGAGCGACAATATCTTGTTTCTTCGTTTTCCAATATACGGGTGAATCACCGAGTGTCACAAACCTGCCGCAAACCGAACACCTCGTTAACGGATAGCATCGACCGATGCTGAAGAAGATGGGTCGATGCTACCCCTACCCGAGAGGTCATCATCGATCGATACTGAAGAAGACATGTCGATGCTACCCCTACCCGAGAGATCAGCATCGATCGATACCGAAGAAGACGGGTCGATGCTACCCCTACCCGAGAGGTCAGCATCGACCGATGCCGAAGGAGACAGGTCGATGCTACCCCTACACGAGAGGTCAGCATCGACCGATGCTGAAGGAGACGGGTCGATGCTATCCCTACCCGAGAGGTCAACATCGACCGATGCTAAGCTGGTATTGACCGATACCAGCCGACAAGAAGAAGAAAGAAAACTTCTGTTTTCCTTATTTTTCCCTGGGAACTTCCCGTTTTGACCTAATTCGATCTAAACCTATATATACTCTATTTTTAGCCTCTTGGAGGCAGCCACCTTTTGTTCTATTCAGACTTTTTGCTATTGAATCATTGTAAGCTTGGGAAAAGAATCTCTGCATCTATTGAGAACGACCTTTGTTAGATTTCTTCCAGTATTGCAGAGAGACTCTAGCAGAGATTAAGGCACTCTTCATCAAGGCAAGGAGCACACCACCACCGATGAAGCAGCTGTCTAAGATTGGAGACCCCGGAAAGTTCATTGTTCCATGTTCTATATTCGGAGTCAAATTTAAAGAATCTCTTGTAGATTCTGGGTCTAGCGTAAATCTGATGTCGAAGGCTGTTGCAGAGAGGTTGGGAATTGCCGATATGAAGCCTCCTCAAATGACTTGCGTTTGCCAACTCCTCTACCACAACCCCATATGGTATCATCCCTGATTTGCTTGTTAATGTAGGAAATTGCTTGGTTCCTACTGATTTCTAGGTTTTGGAGATGAGTGAAAGTTCTGATATGCCTTTGATTCTGGGAAGACCATTCATGGCTACAGTGGAGGCAGTTGTAGACATGCCCAATACGAGAATCTCACTATCTATCATTGACAAAAAGGTATTCTACAAAGCCATCCCCGATAGAGGAGCTCCCAAACACGTCTCTTGCATCACTGTTGTCACTGGAGGGACGCTGTTGGTTGATCCTTGGAAAGAGCCTTATAAAGAGGACGAAGTCAAAGTAGTCTTAGATGATCCTCCTATCATCAGCAAGGGCGACATCATAAAGACCAAGGCACAAGGGAAGGTAAAAAACAAAAGAGTCAAGGGAGATGCTTATATAACTTTGATCCCTCAGAAGTGTGATGGAGATTCGATTGAGTATAAGGTAAAGTGCAAGGGAACATCGAAGTCATTCTCAAAGGTTAGAGCAATTCTCACTTCAGAGCTGAAGGAGAAAGGAAAAGATGATGTAAAGGGAATAATGAGCAGAATACTGAAGTTGGAGATGTTTGATGGTGGGACTTGTTTCGGGGCAAGCTCTCATGCTCTTCCTGACTGATACCCGAGCCAAAGTCAAGCTAACGACTTAAAACAAGCGCTTGGTGGGAGGCAACCCACCAGTATGTTTTCTTTTATTTTCGCTTTTATTTTATTTTTCTTGAGTCTGTTTCACCTTCTTCCTAATTTATTTTCACACCAAGATGGTGAGAAGTAAATTTGGGGGAGGGCATCTATCGTTACTAACGCTATCGTTTCTTTCTTTTGTTTTTCTCTTTAGTCATTTTTATGTTTAATTGAGTCAAAACTTGTTGGAGATTAAGATCACTACCTTTAACTTTTTAATGTGATTTTGCATCTAAGTGACCATTGTTACAGATTTAGCTCCCGATAAGACTAATGGAAAATCTAAAGGCCAAACAGTTAATCAGAGGCATCCATGTTTCCATAAAATTTTCAAAATTTGAGATAGTTTCTGCGCTCTTTCTTTTACCTCATCATCGTGATTGGTATCTTCAGAGCTTGACTCCTCATTCGTATCTGACAAGGCAACCCGTGTTAAAGTATGGTACTTATCTCCCTCATTTTTAATTAAAAAGCATAAAAGATGAAATGATTTTCTTTCGAGTAAAGGGCTAGGAAAATTACCATCGATCCCACTATTTTACTTTGAAGGAGATGATCACACTAAGGTTGGAAGCGAGGTTAGGAAAATTTCCGAAGATACCACTATTCGCCTACACCTTAGATTAAAAGGGTGGCACTAAAATGAACTGGGGATTCGGTGTCTAAAACCATCAGTACTCGCGTTCCATCGGCCATTAGCCCTATGATAAAGAAAGGTACCAAGGGTTGTGTTGTTGTCTTGTCGCAATATCGAAAGAGAAAGAGTCTATAAGGTTCTTGGCACTATGATCTTTGATGAGACCCAGCAATGATAATTTTTGAGATTGTTCTGTGAGATTATGTGTTGAAGCTGGGAGGCTGTGAATGCTTGCAGAGAAGTACATGGTGGTCCAATCAGGAGCTAGTCTAGCAATACGTAGATTAATAAGGTGATGGTCATTGCGGGATTTTAAGGGTAGTGTGAATCTCCGAGTTTTCAAACTTTTCTTCCTTGCTAGTCTTCTGTTTGCTTGAGGACAAGCAAAAGACTAAGTCTGGGAAAATTGATATGCGTGGTTTGTACCGCTTTCTAACGTATGTTTTAATGTTTTTTTCAAATGTTTTATCAAGTCAAAGTCCGTTTAAGGTCTTTTAGTCTTCTATTTAGATATCTCAGGTAAAAATGCGTTCAAGGATGAAATTAGAGGCACGAAGGCAAAAACGCACAAAACTGTGAAGAAAGAGCCAGTATCGGTCGATACCAGTGGAACAGGTCGATGCCACCCCTACCCGAGAGGTCGGCATCGGTCGATGTTGAAGAAAATGGGTCGATGCTACCCCTACCCGAGAGGTCAGTATCGATCGATACTGAATAAGACAGGTCGATGCTACCCCTACCCGAGAGGTCAACATCGATCGATACTGAAGAAGACGGGTCGATGCTACCCTTACCCGAGAGGTCAGCATCGACCGATGCCGAAGGAGACGGGTCGATGCTACCCCTACCCAAGAGGTCAGCATCGACCGATGCTGAAGGAGACGGGTCGATGCTACCCCTACCGGAGAGGTCAGCATCGACCGATGCTAAGCTGGTATCAACCGATACCAGCCGACGAGAAGAAGAAAGGAAACTTATGTTTTCCTTATTTTTCCCTAGGAACTTCCTGTTTTGACCTAATTCGACCTAGACCTATATATACTCTATTTTTAGCCTCTTGGAGGCAGTCACCTTTTGTTCTATTCAGACTTTTTGCTATTGAATCATTGTAAGCTTGGGAGAAGAATCTCTGCAGATATTGAGAAGAATTCTAAACCCTTTCTCTCTTTATTTATATTATGATTTATTCATCTCCTTGCTTGTTCTTCGTTACTATGTCTGAGTAGTTCCATAGTTAGGTTAGGGATTTCCAGGGGATCCATGAGTCATTAAATTAGATACAGATATGGATTTATCTTTTGTGGTTTTCGCTTATTGTTGTGATTATTGGTTAGACTTGAGTTGACCGCTGGGTCTATGAACTAGGGTTTAATCTAATAGCGCGGAAGTGTGAAGATTACTAGAAAAAACATAAGCGAGCGAATCACCTAGTAGCGCGGAAGTGTATTAGGTTGATTCGTGAACATATTTGTAACGCCCGTGGTTCCGGAAGAATTGATTATTATGGAGAAATAATTAATTCGGGTTGTTCCGGGGGCGGTATCGATCGATACCGGCCTGTATCGATCGATACCAGCCGGGTTTTTCCCCTTGTCGTTTTCTTCTCTTCTCTTCTTTCTAGTATAAAAAGGTATCCTGTGGGAGGATAAGACCAAGAGAAAGGTCGAGAGAGAGAGAGAGAGAGAGAAGGAGAGCGAGAGAGAGAAGGAAGCTTTGCGAAGCATAGATCTTGCGAGATCAAGAGGATTCGAGCTTGGAGAGAAGCTCGAAGGAGAGCTTGGGAGAAGCTTGGCTTGGGCGTGAGCTGTTGAGAAGAGGAGAGGTCTTCTAGAGCTCGTTCCATCGCGTCTAGAGGTGAGTTGGGACCAAGGTTAGCAATTAAGCTTATGTGTTGTGTTGTTAAGCTTGATTGGTGTGTTGTGTGTGTGGTCCTGGCGAGTTCTGGGTGAGATCTCGCGGAGGTGGTTGGGAATCGGAGGGAGTATCGACCGATACCATGTGGGTATCGATCGATACCTATCCCTTGGCGGTGGTCTCGAGTTGTGTTGTGGATAGACTCGAGTTGTGTTGTATCGGTCGATACCGGTTGCCTTGTTGGGTGTCGATCGATACAGGCCCTTGTCGGGTAGTGTGTTGTATCGATCGATACCGGTTGCTTTGTTGGGCGTCGATCGATACAGGCCCTTGTCGGGTATCGTGTGTTGTGTGGGCATCGATCGATACTAGGGGAGTATCGATCGATACCGGTTGCTTTGTGCAGGAAGTTTTAATTGTGTTAATTAATTCTTGGTGAGGCTATTTATTATTGCTGTGGTTGTGCTTATTGATAGCCTGTTGTTGGGATGATCAATCTCACTCAGCATTTGGTTAGCCAAATGTTGATGCATCACTTTTGTCGATGCAGGTAAAGATAAGGCGGGATCGTGGAATCGAGGCGGAGAAGAGGGGAGGATTAGGACCCGGGGCTGTTGTGGCGGTTGTTCCTGTAGAACTTGTGTTGTTCTTGGGATGTGTAATTATTAGTGTGTAATAATTATTCGTGTTGTGATAATTAATGTTGTTTAATTATATGCAAAAAAAAAAAAATGCGGTCCTTTCAATATTGAACTTGCTCGTTAAGGCTGATATAGAATTCTATGAGCACGTAAGTGGATTAGGATGCTAGGTTTAGTAACCATGAGCACGGAAGTGGATTGGTTAGATATTTATGTTTGAGCTTGAAACTTACTTTTAATTATTCCTTGAATAGTTGTCTGATTTATGATCTCTGGATTCCTGCGAATAAACCCTTGACCTAACACCTTTCTTTTATTGAATTTACATCGTTTAAATTGCTCTTGTTACTTCTTCTAAAACAAATCATATTTCTGTCTTAGCTTAATTTCATAATTGTGAGAATAGTAGTGTAACCCTGGTCTCTGTGAATTCGATCCTAAAGTAGTGCATTGACAACCATTATGATTGCGGTAGTGTGAACTTTAGTTTTAATTGACTGAGTGAAAACACTTAAATCATTGTTTCAGTGCTATCCGTTGTTGCTCAATTTGCGACAATGGTGCTTGTGGGATTAGATGGTGATTTGCAGCAAGCCAATATCCACTTTTCATAGAATATGCCCCATGATTTGTGTAAGCCCACATGTGATGGTCTGATGTTCTTCCGATTGGCGTATCTAAGATCTGAGATGCATCAGCCGGAGGGAATAACTCATGAACTCTATTATGTCGCCACTTACCATCTGTTGAGATGAAGGAAGAAACCTTCAATTCCAAATCCATTAATGCCTCTCGATTCATTGGTCTTCGTAGATGTACATTAATAATCCAATTCTCGAGCCAAACATGTGTAGTCGAGTCATCACCAATTGACTTCATCAAACCCTGCTTCAATAAGTCTCAACCAAAACCAATGCTTCTCCACGCATATGATGGTCTATAACCTTTGCCACTATCTAGAAAACTTTTTGAAGCAAAATATCTCCCTTTATAGACTTGAGATAACAGAGGAAGGATCATTGAGTAGTTTCCAAGCTTGTTTAGCTAATAAGGCTTGATTAAAACCGCTTATATCTCGAAAACTAATACCGCTTTTTTCTTTTGATTTGCACATCTCTCTCCACGAAACCCAATGAATCTTGGTTTTCTTTTCACATGCATTCCACCAAAAGTTCGTCAATGCGCTCGTAATTTTCTTGCAGTGATGTTTAGTCAATCAAAAACACGAAATCGTATAGACTGGAAGTGCCATATCGATGGATTTTAGAAGCACCTCTTTGCCTCCTAAAGATAAAATTTTAGCATACCAGCCATTCAATCTTTTGTTGAGCTTATCACCGATGAATGCTAACAACTTTTTCTTGGATCCACTAAAGCATTTCGAGAGTCCCAGGTATTTCCCATCCCCACCTTCTTTTTCAATGCCATGTAACTCAGCGATCAATCTCTTTTGAAAAGGGTCAATATTCGCGCCGAAGGTAATCGCAGATTTCTGGAAATTTATCACCTGACCCGATGCATCCCCGTACAACTTCAGACACCGTAGAAATTATGTGGATTCGTTAAGAGTAGCACGACATAATAACAAACTGTCATCGGCGAATAACATGTGTTGAATGGACGGGCAGTTTCGTGTCAGGCGCATCCCATAGATTTTTCCATCTTTCTTAGCTCTATTCATGACATGAACTAAAGCCTCCGCACATAAGATGAAAAGAAATGGCGAAAGAGGATCTCCTTGACGAATTCCTCTTCCCGGTTTGATGTACCCATGTGTTTCACCGTTAAGTAAAACCGTGTAAGACACTGATCTAACGCATTCCATTATCCATCCAGTCCATTTCGGATCAAATCCCATCTTGCCAAATAATTTTTTAAGAAACACCACTCTACTCTATCGTAGGCTTTTGACATATCTGTTTTAATTGTCATGTAACCATCTATGCAGTTTGGATTCGTCCTCAAACCATGGATCATTTCATGAGCTATTAAGAGATTATCTGAAATCAATCTTCCTGCAACAAAAGCTCCTTGAGTCTGCGAAACCAGTTCCGGTAAGAAACATTTCAGTCTTGTGCATAAGATCTTCGAGATGATCTTATATGTTACCGAGCACAAGCTAATCGGGCAGAGATCCGTCATCTTATCCGGGTTCGGAATCCTTGGTAGAAGACATATTTGAGTAAAATTCCAGTCTTGAGGAAGATTTCCAGTTTCGAAAAAAAGTTTCAACCTCACTCATCACTTGAACCCCTGCAATACCCTAAAAATTTTGGAAGAATTTTCCGGTCATGCCATCAGCTCCCGGTGCAGAATCTCCCTTGATTCCTTTAACCGCTTTTCGGATCTCTTGCTCTGTCACATGTTTAATCAACTTTCTATTCATTCGGTATGTTACCTTAGTTGGCATTTCTTGTAGCAGTTCAGTCGCGTCTCTTGGATGTGAGGAAGAAAACAATTTGGTAAAGTATTCCACATCAATCGCCCCTTTTGTCTCCTCCTCGAAATGCTCAACACTGTTACTGTCAAGCAGAAAGTTGATGAAATTATTCATTCTCCGAGCTTTCACGCTTCCATGGAAAATCCCAGTATTAATGTCTCCAGCTTTCAGCCATGTCTCTTTGCTCCGCAATTTCCAGTATTGCTCTTCCTCTCTAGTTGTTTTCATCAAATCAACTTGTACATCCTGCATTTTCCCGGCATCAGGTCTGATTTTTGAACTCTCAGTATCAAATTCATGTTGCAATATATGTAGTTTAATCTTCGAATTACAGTTCGAAGCTTTTTTCCATTTGGATAAATTCTTTTCTACGATTTGCAATACGATCTGATACTCATCTCCGATCATTCTGTATATTCCACCCTTTCTGAATCACATCAGTTATTCCTTGTTTGGAGTACCATCTATTATCAAAGACGAATCGACCCCTACGCCTTCCAAAGTTCCCAGTGAACCGAGTAATTATTGGTCTATGATCAGAACCCATTTCTTCAAATATTCTGTGTGAGTTCTCGGGAACAGGCGATACCACTCTGAGTATCCAAAGGCTCTATCCAGTATGTATTGAACCCAAACAGACTCCTTTCTTCCTGTCGCA
Organism: Eutrema yunnanense; assembly: GCA_002933935.1. Lineage (NCBI taxonomy): Eukaryota > Viridiplantae > Streptophyta > Magnoliopsida > Brassicales > Brassicaceae > Eutrema > Eutrema yunnanense. The sequence continues at coordinate 329 of PKML01055491.1, read as the reverse complement.
TTGATTATTGATCTCCATCCTCCCCACGACATTTTATTTCCCGAGCTTGGCGTTTCCTTAATATGACAATCTCTTATGAATGATCTAAATGGATAAAAACTTGCTTCATGTCTGATTGTTCCTCCAAACTTTTCTGAATTGTTGGAAATCTCATTAAAATCTCCTACAAGAAACCATGTTGTATCTCTATTACCACCCAACGTGGTAATTATGTCCCAAACAATTTGACGGTGATTTCTAACAGAGTCTCCGTATACAAAGGTCATAAAGAACTCACTACAAGAATGCAAGCGATTTCCGACGGCCATATCGGTCGGGAAACCGTCGGA
>PKML01055369.1:4744-24035 GCA_002933935.1 Eutrema yunnanense | reverse complement strand
AATAGATTTAAGGAAGAGAAGAGAGATTTTTTTTGAGTTTTATATTTTTATTTTTTCTGAAAAAAATAAATCAAAATGGCATTTGTGTAAATAAGTAACTCAAATAGGGGTGTTCTGTCTTTTAACAAAAGATTTGTGTTATTCTAGTCAACTCAGTTCTTAGGGTGTTAATCTAGTAATTACATAAAAGATTAATGTTATTCTGAGCAATTTTCTCTAAGTCATTTGTGCAGAAATTTCAGGGACAACCATTCGTGTAAAATCCGGGTCAAAACAGATTTCAGAATCAGTATTGTTCTATTCTAGCTACCCATGAGTATAAACTCGAGGTAATGATGCATCAAGTCATGATTAATCAGCAGACGACTGCACATGAGATCCATGTCAAGGTGGATGGAATGTATTGTGATCTCAACAAAAAAATTGAGAGCATCGATAGCAAGTATGAGTCCATCGCCACTCACGTGAAGAAGCTCATTACACAGGTAGCACAAATTGCAGATGCTATCAAGAGACAGTCATAAATTCTTCCAGAAAAACCAGAGATAAATCCCAGAGAGCTTTGCAGCGCGGTAATGGTTGATGATGAGATGGAGAATACACATGGGTTGATGGATGATCAGGAAACATATGATGTTGTAGCAAAGGAGAAGCACACTTCCATCATCCCACGACCATATGTACCCAAGATCTCGTACCCTATGCCCCCTAGACACCTCAAGAATCCTATTAGTGTAGAGAAGCAGTCTAGTTTCGATAAGTTGGTGAGAAGGATTCACCACGAGATCTCATTTGAAGAGGCCTTGGAAGACCGACCTTTGTTAGAATTCTTCAAGAATTGCAGAAAAACTCTAGAAGAGGTTAAGTCACTCTTCATCAAGGCAAGGAGCACAACACCACCAATGAAGCAATTGTCTAAGATTGAAGACCCTGGAAAGTTCTTTGTTACATGCATTATCTCTGGAGTTGAATTTATAGAGCTTTTTGTTGATTTTGGATCTAGCTTGAATCTCATGTCAAAAGCTGTTGCAGAGAGGTTGGGAACTACTTATATAAAACCTCTTAATGCGACTCTCGCATTTGCAAGCTCTTCCACCACGACTCCGTATGGTATCATCACTAATTTGCTTGTTAAAGTAGGAGATTGTCTGGTTCCTACTGATTTTCAGGTTGTGGAGATGAGTGAAAGTTCTAATATGCCTTTGATCCTTGGAAGACCATTCATGGCCACAGTGGGTGCAGTTCTAGATATTCCCAATAAGAAAATCTTATTCTCTAACATTGGCAAAAAAATATTCTACAAAGTCATCCCCACTAGGGGAGCTCCAAAACACGTCTCTTGCATCATTGTTGACGTAGGAGAGGCGATGGTGGTTGATTCTTTGAAAGAGCCTTATGATGAAAACGAAGTCAAAGATGATCCTCATATCATCAGCCAGGGAAACATAAAAAAAGCTAAGGAAAAGGGGAAGATGAAGAACAAGAGAGTCAAGGGAAATGCATGTATGACTTTGATCCCTCAAAGATGTAATGGAGATTCGATTGAGTATGAGGAGAAGTGCAAAGGAACCTCGAAGCCATTCTCTAAGGTTAGAGTAATTCTCACTTCGGAGCTAAAGGAGAAAGGAAAACAGTTGTGGAGGGTATGATGAGCAGAATTCTGAAGCTGGAGATGTTTGATTGTAGAACTTGTTTTGGGGCAAGTTCTCATGCTCATCATGACTGATACCTGAGCCAAAGTCAACCTAGCGACTTAAAACAAGCGCTTGGTGGAAGGCAACCCACCGGTAAGTTTTCTTTTCTTTTATTTTAGTTTTCGTGAGTCTGTTTTGCCTCCTCTTGATTTATTTTCACACCGAGACGGTGTGAAGTAAGTCTGGGGGGGATCTCTGTCGTTACTAACGTTGTTTTCTTTCTTTTGTTTTGTCTCTTGAGTCATTTTGGTGCTTTTTTTGAGTCGTTTTATTGAGTCAAATATTTGTTGGAGATGATGATCACAATCTTGGATTTCTTGTTATGAATTTTTGGCTAAGTGACCATTGTTGCAGAATTAGCTTCATACCAGACTAATGAAAAATCCAAAGGCTAACCAGTTAATCAGAGGCATCCATGTTCCCAGAAAAATTCAAAAAGCTTGAGCTAGTTTATGAGCTCTTTTTTACCTCATCGTTATGATGGTGTATTCAGAACTTGATTCCTCATTCGTATCTGACAAAGACAACATATGTGAAAGTATGGTACTCCTCTCCCTTGTTTAAAGTAAAGCAGAAAAGATGAAAGGATTTTCTTTTGGGTAAAGGGCTAGGAAAATTTCCATCGATCCCATTATTTTACTTCAAAAGAAATGATCACACTAAGGTTGGAAGCGAGGTTTATGAAAATTTCCAGAGATACCATTATTCGCTTACACCTTTGAATAACAAAAACAAAAGAGAGAATAAGAAAAGAATAAGTCTGGGGGAGGGAAAGAGTACCAAAGGTTGTGTGGTTGTCTTATCATGGTATCGAAAGAGAAAGAGTCTAGAAGGATTTTGGCACCATGATCTTTTGATGAGACCCAGCAATGATGGATTTTGGATTATTTTGTGAGACTATGAGTTGAATCTGGGAAAGCTGCGATTCATGAGGAGAAGTACATGGTGGTTCGATCTGGAGTTGGTCCAACAATATGTGAATTACTAAGATGGAAGGTCATTGCAATGTTCTATAGAGAAGGTGAGTCTCCGCATTTTTAAACCTCTTCTTCTTACTTGGTTTTCTGTTTGAGGGCAAGCAAAAGACTAAGTCTGGGGAGTAACAAGCATCAATCTCCAATCCCAATTAGTTCACTAATCACCCTAGACATCAACTCTCGTTGGCAAGGATGTGAAAAGCTCACAAAAGGTTCGGTTCAAGCAATTCATTTAAACTCGGGTTAGGAGTGAAATGCCTAAGTTCAAGACTCGAATGGATAAATCTAATCTAGCACTAACACCGTTTAAACGAATCTCTCCCTAATGCATGGGATGAGACCATAAATCCTAGGGTGTAGCTCTAGATTGTTTTGTCACGCCAACTAGAACTACCTAATCTAGGTGCAGTTCTAAACTTTGGTTTATCTTATCAAATCTAGCATTAAGAACCAACCTAAGTGAAAGATTTAACAAAGATCAACCTAAATCATCATCATCTAATCATCAAGACAATTAACTAATGATGCTAATACACACAATCAATGCTAATCCTTAGGTTAAGATCACTAATCTTGACTAATTCTCTTTCAAGCAACTAATCACTATGTTAATCACTCAATCCATTAGCAAACTCTCATTTGTGGATCAATGATTAGCAAGCATTAAGAATATAAACAAGATCAACCAAAATACACCCTAAACAACTAATCTCTTAGGCTAGGAGCATAAATCCCTTGGATAGTTCATCAAGGCATTTCATCAAACACTTGGTGTGCATGAAATGCCTTATGATCTAGATCTACTTTCTCAAGTTAGATCTAGCATTAGGAACACTAAACAGGAAAGGCAAGCAAGGATTAAGAACATAAGCATCAAGAATCAATCACGAAATCATCAAAATCAAGCTAAATCTAAAATCCAACAAAAAGGGGTCTAAAGCCTAAACATGAAGAACACAAGAGAAAAAGAGACATAAAGATAAAGAACAAAGATTAAATAAACATAATATAAAGATAGGTTGAAGAATCCTTCACTAGAGTGGCATGAATGATGAAGATCCATCCAAAATCATCATAAGAAGAGTTTGAGAGAAAACCCAACTCTAGGAAAAGAAAGCTTAACTAATAAAATTAGGGTTTTAGAGTATTTATAATAAAAAGAGGGGAACCGGGTCAACCCGGAATAAACCAGGTTTTGACCCAGACTTTTTTGGGTCGGAAATCGATCCCGGCCGGGATGGAGCCGGGATGAGATTGTTGCCGAGAGATTGTGGCACCGGGCGACTTTGGTCCGGAATGGGAGGCCGGGATGAGAAATCGGTCATAACTCCTGCACCTGACATCCGAATGACCTGAATCAAACTTCTGTAGACAGATAACGCGTCCCTCAACAACTCTTATGAAGACCGTTTGAGTAGATTTATAACGGAAGGCCTTTGTTTTGCCGGTTCTTTGGACGGTATCATCTTCTCTCGGCCAGACGGACATACCTTCAGTAAATCCATCTTTTCTCCCGATCCATATGTCCAAATAACCCGATTCAAACTCCTGTGTAAATCTGATTCACTCGTCTACTACTACTATGAAGGCAATTGAAGCTGAATAGGATTGTATGGTCCCCGTCTAGCCACATCTTTGAGACACTTTGGACGAGAGATGTAGCACCGGGCGGCTTCTGGCCGGGATGGGAGGCCGGGAAAGTCCCTGTTCGGGTGATGTTCTGGCACCGGGTGATGCTAGGCCGGTGCATGGGTCCGGGATTCTCCCTGTCCAAGGCAAAGGTTCAGAACCGGGCATATGCATGGTGTTGTCCCGGCCGGTGCATGCATTCGGTAAGGTAAGAGCTTCTCGGCCAGGCAGAGACATCTTCACTAAATCCACGGTAACTCCTTACCAGATGTCCAAATGGCCTGATTCAACTTCTCCTAGACAGCTAACTCACCCCTCTACAACCTTCATGAAGGTCGCCAAGGCTGAATCGGATTGGAACCCTTTTGTCCGAACCGTTCTTTCGGACACCCCGATGGACTCTTCCTTCTCTTATGCTCCATAACTCCAAACATCATCAACCATCTCCAAAACACCTAGAAACACTCCAAATGCATGAAAAGACTCTCTAGGACCTAATGCAACATCCTAAAGTCTAATTGAGACAAAACAAATAAGAAATGTATATGAGATAAAACCTAAGCTAAATGAATGCATAAAAGGGACAAAATATGGTAATATCATTGCTCTCGACAACAAACCTTATGCTTGCGCTCGTGGTTAACGATACATGAGAAAATTTATCAGTATCGACGGTACACATTTGAGTGGTCATTATGGGGGTTGTCTTGTCGCATCTAGTGCATAAGATGGAAATTTTCAAATATTTATGTTGGGTTTCGCAATAGTAAACAATGAAAATGATGATCATGGGAGTGGTTCTTACGTAATCTTACCACCATTTTACCCAACGAGCATAATTTATTTTTCGTATCGGACCGACACTTTTTCATATACGCAAGCATTCAAAAGGTATGTGCCATGTAATCAAATTGACAAATTGTTATTTTATTGTATAATACCTTACATGATTTAGAAATAAATAATTATTGGATTATTGGAATATTGAGTTAGAAAACTCTTTTAGTGTTTATGTATTGAGTTAGACATTTTGGTGTTCTTGCTTAGTTTTCCCCATCTGATATATCATGGTTTTTACCCGTTTTATGCCATGATATAAATCCGTTTTAAAGAGTCTTTCTATTATTTTGTAGTGTTTTAGAGTCTTTTACAGGTTTTAGAACATTTAAAGCATAATTAGAGATATTGGAGTTTTCTGGAGCATTTTAGAGCAAATCAGAAGTTCGTGTAGCTGAGTACCCGATTTGAAGCTTCGGTATCGATCGATACTAGCTAGTATCGGTCAACACCCACTTCAGCAGACACGAGTCTCGACTTTTCCAAGAGTTAAAGAATTGCAATTTGGTACAGAAGACTTTAATAACTACAAAAAGCCCCAGAACGTGTTTTACCATTATAATTAGGTTTTTCAGCCACTTTGATGGCTATGCTTTATTCTACTCTTGATTCTATTTTGGTTTTTGGAGACACAACTTTGAACACATGTTTTCTTATTGATTTCTTTGATGATCTATTCAATCATGTTGTTTTCAATATCCATGTCTGAGTAGATCCACTTTAGGTTCAGGGTTCTCATAAGGGTTTTCTCCGAATGCTAGGTTGATTAGTTAATTAGGATTCACCATCTGAATTAGTTCTTCGCTTTAGGTCGTGTTCAAAGCTTGTTCTAGATTAGCTACCTAGAACATAGATCTTAGGATAATTGATTAGGCGCGAGAGTGCGATTAATTACCTGATAGAACCTAAGGTGAGCAAAATAACTATTCGCAAAGAGATTTGGTTTAGTTGTTTTGTGAACAAATCGAACTTGAACTAAAACTTGGTTTAGACTTTAGGATTCGCAAAGAGATTTGGAATTCCTAGGATTTAGACTTAGATAATTCTCGCAACGAGAGTTGGTTAATTATACCTTAGTGATTTGAGTTCCAGAACCGCGCTAAATCTGAATCTTGACTAGTTAGTTTATCTGCATTCATTGAATTCCTAAGAAATACCATGAACCTATCTTTCTCTCAATCGAATTACAACTTATTTAATTTACGCACTGTTTTTAATTACATCTTTTGGTTTAGTTTAATTCGAATCTATTTGATCTATTGTGTGATTTCTGTGAGTCCTTGTGTTCGACCCCTACATATACTGCAACAAATGCTTAGTACTTTTAGGTTATTAATTTGAGCATATCAAATTTGGCGTCGTTGCCGGGGACTCAATTTCGCCATTAGATTTTAGCTTAGAATTTCGTCTAAATCGTTGAGTATCGATCGACACCCTAGTGGTATCGGTCGATACCCGTCGTGAATTTCAGTTACTTACGTTCTTGACTTTTGTGTTTCATGTGCATGCCTCTTCGAGAAAACAGAAGGAACAAGAACACTCCGCTAGTTGACCTGTCAGACGAGCAGCTAGCACAGTTGGAACGTACAAACAAGAAAGCAAAAACACCAGCAAAGATGAATAATCCAGTGATTTTGATTCAGGATGCTGCTGGAGCTTTGAGAGAACAAGATGGTCAATTGTGCAATGAGAGAGGGCAGCGACATGATGAAGCTGGAAATATCATTGTCCCTGCAGTTGCTGTGAATGTAGGGGACGCTGTGATTAATCGCGGTAGAACGATTGGTGAATACAACAAGCCTGATCAGTTTTATGCCAATGGATCAGCGATTCGCCCTCCACCATTTCAGAGGAATGACTTTGAGCTGAAACCTGCATACTACACTCTTGTGGGTCAGCATTTTTTCATGGTCTTCCTCATGAACACCCTATGGATCACATTGAGAGGTTTGAGGATTTGGTTACAAGTATCAAGTGCCATGGAGTATCCTATGATTACCTTTTCTGCAAGCTCTTCCCATACTCTCTTGGTGGAGATGCCACTTACTGGCTGAAGCAGTTACCAGCTGGGTCACTGACTACTTGGGATGAGACCAAGACTGCGTTCTTTGATAACTTCTATGATGATGCGAGATCCGAAGAGCTCAAAAACAAGATTTCTCAGATTTCTCAGTTTTCTCAAGGCCCGACAGAGGCACTCAAAGCTGCTTGGATTCGTTTCAGGTCATATCAGAGAGATTGTCCGCACCATGGGTTCACTCAGGTTCAGCTGCTGGGTACTTTTTACAGAGGGATCGATTGGAGGTATCAAATGTCCTTAGATGATGCAAGTAATGGGAATTTCAACACAAGGTATCTGACGATGCTTATGTGTTGATTGAGATGGAGAGATGGAGCGCAAGAAGCAAGCTGGTAACTTGGATAGCAGTCAAATCGCAGAGGTGAATGCTAAGTTGGATTCAATGCACAATCTGTTGATGGGAAAGACCCAAAAGGCGGTCCACTTTGCTGCTGAAAATGAAGTGGAGGAAGTTAACTATATTGGTGGAGCTGGTTTTGGGTCGAATCAGCTTGGGCAGAAACCTTTCCAGAGCAGTGGCTACACAAGGAACTATGAGAGTTCGTCTTATCAGCCTATACCTGCAAAGATTCCTGAGAGTAAGATTGAGGCTATGTTTGAACAGCTGGTTCAAGGGCAGGAGAAGATGACAGTGAACTTCAATGGCAAGATGAATGCTATGTACAAAGATCTGAGTGGAAGGATCGAAGCTCTCGGTATTCATCAGAAGATGCTGGAAACTCAAGTAGCTCAGACTACAGCACCTGCCAAGGGGGAGATGGTTCATTTACACAATGAACACGTCAATGCAATCACTGTAAGAGGTGCTGAAGAGATCACTGCGGTGGTAGAAAAGGGTTTGAATGCAGGAAATTTCGACGATCCAGTAGAAGATGACGACGAGGATTCAGCGAATCCCAGGGTGTCGACCGACACCAGCGAGCATCGATCGATACCCATCCAAATCATTTCTCGAGACGAGCCAGAACCACGAGTGTCGATCGATATCCTACTTGGTATCGATCGACACCAATCGCAGACCGAGCCAGAGATTCTGAAGAAACCGAAAGTGATTGAGGAACGTGTTTACAAACCTCAGGTGCCATATCCTAGACCACCCAAACATCTCATAAACCCTATTTCTCCAAAGCAGCTGCGTGGCTTTGAGAAGATGGTACGAAGGATTCCCCTCACTCTGACTTTTGAAGAAGCTCTAGAGTACTGCCACCAGCTAAGTCACTTCCGAGATTGCAGAGAAACTGAGGAAGAGATTAAGGCACTCTTTATCAAGGTCAGAAGCACATCACTACTGCTGAGGCAGTTTGCCAAGAGGGAAGACCCAGGAATATTCTCCGTTCCATGCTCCATCTCTGGAGTTGAATTCAAAGAATCTCTCGTTGACTCGGGGGCTAGCGTCAATGTCATGTCAAGGGCAATTGCAGAGAGATTGAGAGCTGATATTCAATCGCCCAAGTCATCTATCACATTCGCGAATTGTTCCACCTCACTCCCATATGGTACAATCCCTGATTTGTTGGTTAACGTAGGAGATTGTCTGGTTCCTGCTGATTTTCAGGTTGTGGAGATGAGTGCACAATCTCGTACGCAGTTGATTCTTGGATGACCGTTCATGGCTACGGTTGGTGCCATTATGGACACACCCAGCAAGAGAATCTCGTTCTCATACATTGATGACGAGGAGGTGTACTACGAAGCCATCCCTACGAGAGGAACTCCCACACGTGTCTCTTGCATCAATGTTGTTACAGGCGAAACGTTGGTAGTTGATATGTTGGAAGAGCCTCCTAACAAGCCAACTGTCATAGACCTTCTAGATAGTCCTTCTGTCATCCCCAGGAAAGACGTCAAAACAACTAAGGCAGAGCAGAAAGTGGAGAGCAAAGAAGTAAAAAGTGTTCCCCATGTGACTTTGACCCCTCAGAAGTGCGATGGAGATTCGATTGAATACAAGGTGAAGTGCAAGGGAACTTCGAAACCATTCTCTAGAGTTATTCTCACTTCGGAGCTGAAAGAGAAAGGACAGGAGTTTGTGGAGAGCATAATGAGCAGAACTCTGAAATTGGCGATGTCAAATTGTGGAGCTTGTTTCGAAGTAAATTCTCATTCTTCTCTGACTGATCGTCCGTAAAGTCAAGCTTGTGACGTAAAACAAGCGCTTGGTGGGAGGCAACCCACTGGTGAGTCTGTACATAACTCTTTTATTTTTGTTTTGTTTTTATTTTTTTGGTTTTGTGTCTTGTGTCTTAACGTGAAGCAGATTTCAAGGCTGAGTATCGACCGACACCAGTCCGTGTCGATCGATACCACACAGAGAAAAAGCAGGGTTTGCTCAACGAGTGTCGATCGATACCATACGGTGTCGATCGACACCGTGCGGGGAGGTAAGTTTTTTCTTAAAACCCTCGGGTTTCTTTTTCTCTTCTTTCTTCTCCATCGATCGATACCGCCTCCATCTCCCTCTCAAATCGCATCTCTCTCATTTCTTCACCGATTTTGGTGATTCAAGTGCCTAGATTCATTGGATTTTCATCATCTATCTCTTTCTAGCATTTGTTTCTCCAACCAGCAAAGGTATGCATACGAATTTCCATATTTTCAATCCGATTTTTAGGGTTTAAGGTTTGTGCAATTCCACTCTTTATCACTTGTTTTTCTTGACAATGGTCATTTGCTGAGATGCTCTAGACTATTTTCGCACCTTGCCTTACCTTTAATTGCCCTTAGTTTTGACTTTTGGATGATTTGGATTGTGGAAGTTCGATGAACTGGAAATTGCCTTGGGTATCGATCAACACCCTTCGTGCCTGATGATAAATATCTGCTGTGTTTGAGAGAGATGTTGGATTTATGCTGTGTCTTTCTGTCTTGTTTGCAGATGGCATCTAGGACAAAGAGAGCCAGAACTACAGACGCATCGAGCTCTAATCCATCTGCTCTGGATGTTCCTGCAGCACCACACAGAGGTCCTTGGCCTAAGCTGAACGAGAAGGCTAGGATCCCTTGTCATCGAGATTGGAACATGATGGAGAGAGCGGCTGCGCTGAGTAACGATTGCATTTACAGACCCATCTTGGAGGAGTGGGATGATTATGACACGCTGCACTATAACGCGTGGTAGAGAGTGGTTATAGAGCCTACTCGGTTTGTTGACGGAGTCTCCATGCGTCGCTTGGGCCTTGCTACAAAGCTGGCCCGTTTGCTTGCGAGGATTGGTCTTGGCCGGATGGCCACTCAGCAGTACGATCTTTACCCAGACTTGGTTCGTCTGTTCATGTCGACAGTCCGCGTCTGCTACCAGGACGAGGTTCTTCGGGATGCACAGGAGGGCACTTTGACTTTCATGGCTTGTGGAGTGAGGTACATGTTACCACTCCCTGATCTCTGTGACATCTATGGTTTTCCGCGGGATTGCAGGAGAGTCGCTATTCCCGCGCAGCATCCCGACATGCAGACATTTTGGGAACATTTCGGGAATGGTGCCTATTACTCTAAGGAGTCTACTCAGATGGATATACGACACCCGGTCCTGCGCTGTTTGGTTCGGATTTTGAGCACCACTCTCTTATGCAAGATGGAACCGAACAAGATGAGGGTGACTGAGCTTCTACTCCTGTGTCTTGCTATCAGAGACATTCTTCCTGAGGAGGATTTTGCATGGCCTGAGCTTACCGAGGTCAACAGTGGCGCTGTATTTGCACATCATTTGGTCTCTTTGAAGACCAAACCATTCACGGGCACGAGCACGATGACCGAGACAGTTGGTAGTCTTCTCACTCTTATCTTCCAGCACCTCGGGATCTGTACTACGAGCTGCCGGATTGTCACTACGCGCCGGTACATGGATGAGAACCTTAAGTGGTTTAAGCCCGAGAGGCGTTGGTTCTTCACTTCATCTGCTGGAGATTTTCTGGTGCAGCTCCCTAACGACGAGCTGACAGACATTCTTGATGATCCTTCTTAGCTTCGTTTCGAACCTCCTCCGCACCTGCTGATTCGAGCACCTGCTACTAGACGTCGAGCTCCTGCGCCCTCACCTGCTACTGCCGCTGACATTCCATCTACTTCACGCCAGGGAGGACGAGTCCAGCGAGCAGTGAATTCTTCTATTCCTGCTCCATTATTTCCGTCATTCGGAACTTCCGATGGAGCCAGCCGCCTTTCAGAAGGTGATGATTGATAGTATGCGGAGCATCTGGGCTGCCATTTCTCGATGCCGCTGCATGACTGACACGGACGCTGCTCCTTCGTCTCAGCCTGTTGATCCTTCTCATGTTGATGATTCTGATGCTGCCGGCGATTCCGAGGAGACAGAGGATTAGTCATCTTCTGTTTTCACGTTTGTTTTTCTTTTCCTTTTCTTTTCTTCTTTTTCTTTTTCGTTTGTGTTGAACCTATGTCAACTTTGTTTTTGCATTTGAACTCATGGATTTATGCTGGATTATCTTGTTGCTATTAACCTGTTTTTTAGTGTTCCTAACAGTGCTAACTTCTAACACTTTGGATCACTTTCCCTGGGTTAAGCAACTCGATACCATTGATTTGAAATCATGTGTCGACATACGACTGGTGTCGATCGATACAAGTCTGTATCGATCGACACTCGTCGCCTTCACAGGTAAGATTTTTCGATTTTCACAATCCACTTGGTTCATTTGTTTTCTTTCACCTACTCTAGGCTAGATAACACTGGGGACAATGTTGTTTAAGTCTGGGGGAGGTAGTATCTGACTTTGTTTTTGTTTTTCTTAGAGTCAGTCCGTTTTTGAGTCATTCGTTGTTTTATTGAGTCAAAACTTTGTCTGAGACTGTGATCTTTTTCCAGAATCTTTTGATCTGACCTTGCTTCTAAGTGACCATTGTTATAGAATCAGCTCTAGATCGACTAATGAAAAATCCAAAGGCTGACCAGTTAACTAGAAGACACTCATGTTTCCAGCAAAGTTCTTTACCTTGATGTGTATATGCAAAGCTGAAAATAAAAGAAAGAACATAATAAGAAATAAGTCTAGGGGAGAGAAATAATACCAGAAAGTGTGAAAAAGGTGGTTCCTCGTCATGATATTGTATGGGAAAGAATCTAGAAGGTTCTTGGTATTAATCACAGCGATGAAACTGGCGAGGATGGCTTGATTGAACAATGCTGTGAAATAATGTGTGTAGTCTGGGAAGCTGCGAATGTCTACGGAGAAGTACATGGTGGTTAGATCAAAAGCTGGTTAGGTGACATTTGGGTGCTTGGAAAAAGGGTCATAGCAACGTTTCAAGAACATGTGAGTCTCTACGTTTTCAAACATCTTTCTCTGGTTTAGTCTTCTATTTGCTTGAGGGAAAACAAAGGCTAAGTCTGGGGGAGTTGATATATCATGGTTTTTCCCCGTTTTAGGCCATGATATAAGTCCGTTTTATAGAGTCTTTCTACTATTTTGTAGTGTTTTAGAGTCCTTTACAGGTTTTAACACGTTTGGAGCATAATTGGATATATTGGAGCTTTCTAGAGCATTTTGGAGCAAAGCAGAAGTTCTTGTAGCTGAGTACCCGATTTGAAGCTTCGGTATCGATCGATACTGGCTAGTATCGGTCGACACCCGCTTCAGCAGACACGAGTCGCGACTTTTCCAAGAGTTGAAGAATTGCAATTTGGTCCAGAAGACTTTAATACAAAAAGCCCCAGAACGTGTTTTAGCATTATAATTATGTTTTTCAGCCACTTTGATGGCAATGCTTTATTCTACTCTTGATTCTACTTTGGTTTTTGGAGAGACAACTCTGAACACCTGTTTTCTTATTGATTTCTTTGATGATATATTCAATCATGTTGTTTTCAATCTCCATGTCTGAGTATATCCACTTTAGGTTCAGGGTTCTCATAAAGGTTTTCTCTAAATGCTAGGTTGATTAGTTAATTAGGATTCACCATCTGAATTAGTTCTTCGCTTTAGGTCGTGTTCAAAGCTTTTTCTAGATTAGCTACCTAGAACATAGATCTTAGGATAATTGATTTGGCGCGAGAGTTTGATTAATTACCTGATAGAACCTAAGGTGAGCAAAATAACTATTCGCAAAGAGATTAGGTTAAGTTGTTTTGTGAACAAATTGAACTTGAAATAAAAGCTGGTTTAGACTTTAGGATTCGCAAAGAGATTTAGAATTCCTAGGATTTAGACTTAGATAATTCTCGCAACGAGAGTTGGTTAATTATACCTTAGTGATTTGAGTTCAAGAACCGCGCTAAATCTGAATCCTGACTAGTTAGTTTATCTACATTCATTGAATTCCTGAGAAATACCCTGAACCTATCTTTCTCCCAATCGAATTACAACTTATTTAATTTACGCACTGTTTTTAATTACATCTTTTGGTTTAGCTTAATTCGAATCTATTTGATCTATTGTGTGATTTCTGTGAGTCATTGTGTTCGACCCCTACATATACTGCAACAAATGCTTAGTATTTTTAGGATATTAATTTGAGCATATCACTATCCAATGGAATTGACCAGATTGTTCTCCCATGGATGCATGTGTCAGCACACGGGGGATGTGTCATCTATCTACAAAGGAACATCCAAAACCTATTTAAATCTTTGTATTTAAACTACTTAGTCTCCCAGGCCGCTCGCGCTTACCGGTTTAGTGAGTTCAATATAGTGTATGTAGAGATAAAAGCCACAAACAGTAAATACGCTGATTATCTGGAAGGGATGGTTTCGAGCATTGGACGAGGTCGCACTTTGTTGGTGACCGCAACAACGTCATGACAACGTTAACGAGTGTCGAGATTATCCAGTCATCTCGATACTTGAGACCATACGAAATACATTGGTACCATGGTTTGCACTTCGAAGGGAATTTGCTGAGACCGAGGATGATGTTATAAATCCAAAGGTGCAAAAGATGCTGACTGTCAATTTCAAAAAGTTGCCGGGTTATTTTGTTAGGAAAATAAGTGACAGTCCGTATGAGGTATGGGATGAGCTAGACGTCGCTTACGCGGTTCATCTATGAGAAGAAATATGCACTTGTTGCCATGTCTTAGCAGTATCTATACGAGACGAAGGGATCCTGATCGATAGATTGATAGGTATTCACTACATAACGAGTATCGGAATATGACTTACAGCGAAATTATAATCACAGTTCCATATATGGACAACCTAGCACCATCTCAAGACAATGTGGCGGGTGGAAAGTTGGTAACTCCAGCAGATCGTCGGCCACCTGGAAGGTCGAGTAAACAGCGGATATTGTTACATGGAGAATTTAAGGTAACTAAGTCTTATATTGTTAACAACTCTGACATAGATAACTAAAATAACATATTTATATGTTAACATCGCAATGTGTATCGAGGAGAAAGTCCACACGTTGCCACGGTCGCGGACACAACCGTACGACGTGCAAGGTCCCTTTGCTGGTAATGAACATGAGTCCGTTTTGATTATGAAATATGAACATTTCATCACCCTCATGATAATGAGATTTCCGCATAACTTTGACAAGGACCCTAGGTGACCAATGCAACGATGACTGTTGGAATTTTTTGGAGAGATTATGGTTACTTGGATGGATGGTGTGGGATGGTTATTGCCATCTCTTATTTGATATGTGTAAGTAAATAACATAGATAGCGTCCTATTTTGATGTTCATAGTGTGATCGCTACGTAGGTGACCAATGCAACAGTGACTGTTGGAATTTTTTGGAGAGATTATGGTTACTTGGATAGATGGTGTGGGATGGTTATTGCCATCTCTTGTTTGATATGTGTAAATAAATAGCATATATAGCGTCCTATTTTGATGTTCATAGTGTGATCGCTACGTATGTGATCAATGCAACGGTGACTGTTGGAATTTTTTTGGAGGGATTATAGTTACGTGGCTAGATGGTGTGGGATGGTTATTGCCATCTCATGTGATGTGTGTAAGTAAATAATTAGATAGCATCCTATTTTGATGTTCATAGTGTGATCGTTACGTAGGACTCAACTTTTGCTTATGTAATTTCAAAATAGGATGCAATCTAATTATTTCAAGGGAGAATTGGAAATTTAGAGCAAAAAATCAGAACTATTGTCCCCTTATTACTTATTGGTAGATTATTATTCCCTTAGTATTTATATTAATGTTAATCCAGTTTTACCCCTTAAAATAATAATAATCAATAATTTAAAAAATCAAAATTAAAATTAAAATAAAAAAGCATTGATAAAAAAAAAGTATTACACATTATAAAAATTAAAATAAAAAAGCATTGGTAAAAAAAAAAAGGTTGCGACTTAGAAAAGAAGATATGGACGTGAAAACAAAAAAAATTGAATAACCTGTGTTTATAATATTTTCTAAAAAATAAACAAATGGGTTCGAAAAAGGAAAAAAAGTTTTAAAAAAGGAAAATAAAAAAATTAATTTCAACGACAAAGGAAATATTTTTTAAATCTTTTTTTCCTAAAAAACGTTTTCAAACCGATTTAAAAATGGAAAAAAAATATTTTTTGAAGATTTTCAGTTGATCCTAGATTTTCTCTCAGATTTTGTTAACCGCTTGGTAGAATACGTATTCTACATTCAGTAGAATGAAGACAAAATAGTAGAACTTCAATTCTACAACAGAGTAGAATATAGAGAAAATTGTAGAACTTATATTCTACAAAAAGTAGAATATAGAGAACATGATAGAATGCGAATTCTATAATTAGTAGAATACATACAACATTGTAGATAACGGATTCTATAGGGATAGTAGAATGCTATACAAATAGTAGAATACCTATTCTATACTTGGTAGATTTTAGAGTAAATACTAGAAACCAAATTCTACAATTAGTAGAACATGAAAAAAAAAAACATTTAAAAAAAAAAAATTCATAAGATAAATTACATAATATATATTACTTACTTAATATGAATTTTCAGAATTTTTAAAGCAAGTATAAATATTTATTTTGATTTTTTTTATATTAAATAAAGGATATTTTGGTCTAAAAGTGGCATATCTCAAATAAGTACTAAGGGGACAATAGTTCTGATTTTTTGCTCTAAATTTCCAATTATCCCTTATTTCAACAATTTTATAGCCATAAATGCAAAAATTTGTTTCCGAATATTTATTGTTTGTAGTTTCATGTAGTTACCAACCAGGACCGGTCATGGGCTAAAGCCCATAAAGCTAGGGCTTTAGGCGCCAAATAATATAAGAAATTTAGGGGCATCATGTTCAATTAAGTTCCTTTTGTATAGTGGTCTGAGTTGTTATACACTTCCTATAGATTTTTGGTTCAACCCCTATTTTTTCCTCTCTTTTTTTCCTTTTCATAACCATTTGAGATCTGATCGGTTTTATTTCCTTTTTTTGATAGTCTTAAATTTTATTTTATAATATGTATTATATTAAATGATATAAATTATAAGATAAGAGCATCTGCATCGCTCAAGACACCCTTACGGTGTCTCAAAATAAAATATCAAATTTTTAATATAATTTAATTAAAAAAAAAATTGGGCAAATAAGAAAACGACACATAATGGAAGGGTGTCTCAAATTTGTTTGGGGTGTCTCAAACTAGACACCGTGTCATGCATTTCTTACTCTTTTTCTTCATTTTTCAATTTTTTTTTTTGTAATGCTGAGACACCCACATAGTGTTTACCAATGCAATTGCCCTAAGTGTTCCAATTAAAAAAAAAAAAAGAACCTAATTTCTTTTTATTTGTCGATGCCATTGACGACGTCACAATAAAACTTTTCATCTTCTCTTCTTCCATTCTTCATCACCAAATTTTTGCTGAGACTCCAACGTTTTCCGCTAGATACTTAATTGTCGATCGCTACTGTTTTGTCTTCTTATTCATGTTTGTTTTCTTCTCCTCTTTTTCTCTTAGTAAATTTGTCTGTGTTTTTTTAGAACTTTATGTCATTCTGAAAACATGATGATTATTATTGGGTTCTAATGCTCTTTCATGCTTGAAATTTTGAAGGATACAATGAATTTTATAAGCTAAAGTTGATTTCAAAGTGATCGTTGTCCACTGTTTATTTGTTATTGCTCTGTTTTTTTTTTCATTAAGTAAAACAAAGTTATTCAAAAAATTTCATCTATTTGTAGAAAATGTTGCCGGGAAATAGAATCAGAAATCAACCAAGTGGATATGCCAATAGGAAGAGAAAGAATAGACAAGATGAATTGGTGAAATCTCGAACCGGTGATACGCTTAAATATGTGACGAGAGCAAAAACTTCTGAAAATGATAATTGTTAGAGCTGAGATGAACAAGGAAGATGAAGAACTTCCTATTGAAGAAGATGAAGAGCTTGTTACTGAAGAAAATGCATATGCGAAGAGTGTAGAAGAATTTGTTGGAGATGATGCAGATGGAATAAACGAGAACAAAGAACAAGTTGAGAATGAAAACAAGGAAGACCATGAGAAGGCTGATGATATTAATGGTCTTCATGATAATGTGGACATTGATGATCCTGGAAATTGGAGGAAAGTTGAACAAAGAATGAGAGATTTTTTGGTTGAGAAATGTCTACCCACAAGACCACTGACTCATTATCCTTTTCCCAGAGATGATATGGATAGATGTTTCACTTACTCTTGTTATACACGAAAAATGAGCAACATAGAGAAACAAGACATACGATGGTTAGTTTACTCAAAAACTAAAGACAAGATCTTTTGTTTTTGCTGTAAATTATTCACTCAAGAAACAAATCCTCATGTTTTGGCACTACAAAAAAACATCGATTTTACCACTACAGGAAAAGTCGCATCCGAGTCGCAAAACCGGCGTTTGCAACTATTTTATTACTGAAGAAAGAAGTAGCAAAACTCTCGTTGCAAAAAGTTGCAAAAATAACGACTAATATGCAACTCTATTCTGCAGTCTCAATAAAGTGACGCAGAAATGCGACGCCATCACTGATCGCAAAAATGGTAAGACAACAAAAATAGATAGCGAATGAGTCGCTAAACTAAGTTGTAATAGAGTCGCAAATATTTACCACTAAATTCAGACTCCGCTATTGGTGATAAATCGGAGACGCAAAGCAGTGACATATTTTGCAACTAAACAGCGACATATTGATAGCCGACGATGGAATATGGTGATATATTTTTGTCACTAAATGGAGACTAACTTGCGACTTCACTTAAAAGTAACAAAGTAGTCGCACTATTTTGCGACTAAATCGTAACTCCTTTTGATTTGGAGTCGCAAAATAGTGACAAAGTATTGCAACTAATTTTCAGACTCTTTAGCAACTTATTTTGTATTAATGTTTTTTAAAAAATATCTTTAATTCGGAAAATTATTTTTATTTATAATATTGTAATTCGTTTTAATCGATTCTATAATTTAATTAATTATATATACACTAGTAGAATTTAAGGTAACGGAATTCTCATAATAAGAAATAATATATAATGGTGGTTCCTTGTCATAAGTCGGGGGGAGAGAAATAATACCAGAAAGTGTGAAAAATGGTGGTTCCTTGTCATGATATTGTATGGAAAATAATCTAAAAGGTTCTTGGTATTAATCGCAGCGATGAAACTGGCGAGGATGGCTTGATTGAACATTGTTGTGATATAATGTGTGTAGTCTGGGAAGCTGCGAATGTCTACGGAGAAGTACATGGTGGTTATATCAAAAACTGGTTAGGTGATATGTGGAGCACTAAGGAAAATGGTCATTGCAATATTTCAAGAACAGGCGAGTCTCTACGTTTTCAAACCTCTATCTCTGGTCTAGTCTTCTACTTGCTTGAGGGCAAGCAAAGGCTAAGTCTGGGGGAGTTGATATATCATGGTTTTTACCCCGTTTAAGCCATGGTATAAGTCCGTCTTATAGAGTCTTTCTACTATTTTGTAGTGTTTTAGAGTCTTTTACAGGTTTTAGCACGTTTGGAGCATAATTAGAGATATTAGAGCTTTTTGGAGCATTTTGGAGCAAAGCAGACGTTCGTGTAGCTGAGTACCCGATCTGAAGTCTGAGTGTCGATCGATACTGCCTAGTATCGGTCGATACTCATCGAGGCAGACACGACCCGCGACTTAATGAAGAGTTGAAGA
>PKML01055321.1:0-10938 GCA_002933935.1 Eutrema yunnanense | reverse complement strand
GATTCCACGATCACGCCTTATCTTTACCTGCATCGACAAAAGTGATGCATCAACATTTGGCTAACCAAATGCTGAGTGAGATTGATCATCCCAACAACAGGCTACCAATAAGCACAAACAACAATTATCAATAACAACAATTAAACTTCCCGCACAAAACGCAACTGGTATAGATCGATACTCCCCTAGTGTCGATCGACACCCAAACAACATACAACTCCCGACAAGGGACTGGTATCGATCGATTCCCAAAACAACACCTGGTATCGATCGATACAAACATAATACGAGACCACCGCCAAGGGACGGGTATCGATCGATACTCACATGGTATCGGTCGATACTCCCATGCGATTCACAAGCATACAAGCCACAAAATTCATCAATCAAGCTTAACAAGCACCACACAAGCTTAATTGCTAACCTTTGGTCCCAACTCACCTTATATACGATGGGTCGAGCTCTAAAACGACTTCCCAGAGCTCAAAATCGACCTCCCTCTCTTCTCACAAGCTCCCGCCAAAACCAAGCTCGTCCAACCTCTTCTTCAAGCTTCTCCCAAGCTCAAACTCTCTTGATCTCGCAAGATCTAAGCTTTACCAAGCTTTTCTTTCTCTCTCTCTCTCTCTCCTTCTCTCTCTCTCTCTCTCTTTCTCTCTTTCGCGACCAACTCTGGTCTTATCCTCCAAAGATAGACTTTTATACTAGAAAGAAGATAAGAGAAGAAGACAACCAGGAGAAAACCCGGCTGGTGTCGATCGACACCGGCCAGTATCGATCGATACCACCCCCGGAACAAACCCTAATTAATTAATTTTCCTCAATAATTAATTTTTCCGGAACGCGGGCGTTACAATGTTAATGTTGGAAAACGGCGAAATCGTGACCGACGAGAAAGAAGAAACCGAAACCGCTCCAATCTTTGACGAATATGAAGAGCATGCGGTTTAGGGAGAACTCTTAGTGGCAAGACGTGTCCTTCTTGCCCATGAACCGGTCGTTGAAAACGAACAACGAGAGAACATCTTCCATACCCGTTGCATGGTTAAAAGCAAGGTATGTAGTCTCATAATAGATGGTGGATGTTGTACTAACGTTGCTAGCACTACCTTAGTGGATAAGCTAGGTATGGAGACCAGGAAGCATCCACGGCCTTATCACCTTAGGTGGTTGAACAATCAAAGACAGCTCAAAGTTACCCGACAAATTTCGGTTCCGTTGACGATTGGCCGATATGAAGACGAAATCGTATGCGATGTCTTACCTATGGAGGCTGGTCATATCCTACTTGGAAGGCCTTGGCAATATGATCAAAAGGTAGTTCATGATGGTTACGCAAACAAACATTCGTTCGAGCACAAGGGACGGAAGATCACCCTTGCACCGTTATCTCCACATGACGTATTTCTCGACCAACTCAAACTTGAACAAAACCAGGGCAAAAGCAAGGTTAGCGATTCCTCAACCTCTACTTCTGCTAATATTGAGAGTGTTGGTTCGAAATTATTTGAGAGCAATCCCGTGAGAAATTCTCTTGTGAGGAAAGGTGACGTTAAGGAAGTTTTTCTTTCTAAACAATCTTTATTTATGTGTAAGAAAACTCCTATGAGTTTCATTAACCCCACACCGGTGCCACCGAGTGAAATCACTTTTCTTTTGCAGGACTTAAAGGACGCAATTTCAGAAAATAAAAGGAACGATCGATCTTTAGTTCCCGAGCACCAAAATTACTTGCAACGAATGAGGGAACGTCTAGATCTTCGAATTTCAACTAAGGGAGTTGATTTTCATCAACCAAGTGGACCTTGTGGAGGTTCTGGTCGAGGCATAAATCAATTGGGACGAGCAGAACTCATACTTCCTTTGAAAAATCCACCGGATGGCCTTATCGTCGCCAAAGTGAACGTCAAACTGAATGATCATCCAAATGATCTAATCTGGTTTAAGGAAGGTAAGTTTTCTCAACCAATTACATATTTTGAAGCTGATGATCGTGGTGTTTTGTTGTTAGGACATACAGGTTCTATCTTGCTTCACAAATCACTTCTCGGATCCAAAGGAGACCAATTCGGACAAGGAGAAGGAACGGGAGCTGATGGACTACTGAAACTTATGAATCATGACCGTTCTGATTTTGAAGAAACCAAGGAACATGATTCATTTCAAATACAAGCACCGATCACTTCCAAAACTTACAAGAAGTGCTTACATGGAGCAAACGTTAAGGTGAATTCGTATGACATCCGAAAAGGTAATGAAATTATTGTGCCTAATGCAATAATTCAAAGGTATGATTTACTCTCTACTCTCAATGTTAATTTGCTAGATGTATTTCAATCTTGTGAGAGATTCTTCTTTGGAAATTTCTTTAAGCAAAAAGGTTTTCTATTTGATGAGAACAAATCGTGTAAGCTTAACTATGCTTTAAAAAATTCTGTATTGATTGATAAAATCTCTAAAAATTCTAGTGCTTCACAACTTGTTGAATCTTTCTTTAGGGAAATTGTTTACTTTGATAGCACTCTGAATTTTAATAAAAACTTAGGTGATCATGCTAATTCTTTGAAATTTATTTTGGATGATCTAAGTACGGAAATGTGTGCTAATCGTAATGAGTATGTCATTTGCACCTATAATCGTTTGTTTCGAGTCTTTGAAAGTGCACAGGATATACAAGAGCAAAGAAATGTGAACGGTGAGCATGGATATCAGTTTTGGATTCGTATGAAGGAGAAGCGTTTTCCAGCCCAAGAGGAGTCCAAACCGATGCTAAGCGGAGATTGTCAACGCCGAGTCATAGAACATATCAATGCCTACAAGATCTGTTTCCAAGGTGAGCATATTTTGTTTTACTTCAATAATTCTAACTTAGTTTTGTTCTTGGCAGATTTGAGGACAAATCTTTTTCAAGTGGAGGGGGATGATATGATCATGGATACGCATGCTTTGGATGAGGTTCCGGAGGCAGCATTGGTCATCCCCAAAGGGCATATTATCCGATCCAAGACACGGAAGCTTGCTGGAGCTGCTCGGAGTTTGCCAAATGAAGCACATAACAAAGAGGATCAACTTACGCAACCCGTCCTCACCTCATTATCTTCGAATTCTCTATGAGGTTTGGCCGTTTGTGTAAGTCGTTTGTACTCTTTTTCCTGTATACGGTTTTGTCCCAATGGGTTTTCCGTATAGAGGTTTTAACGAGGCAACCGGCTTACACCGCTAAACGGTCCGATTTCTTGAGAGTTCCGCGGGGGGATTTTCCGAGGGAAATTCCGAGGGATTTATTCTCGAGGGACTTTTCGAGGGACTTTCCCGGGGGAAATTCTCCGCGGGGATTTTCTGGCGGAATCCCAAGAGTTATTCAAACTGCATTTATTTTCTTTGTAATTTTCAATGAGTCTTCTCTCATTTTCGAGAATGACTCTTTGACTTTTCCTTTTGAATTTTCTTTATCTTCTTCTCTCCCTCATTGTCGAAAACCTTAAGCAATTTTTATCAAAGTATTTTTCAGAGATTTCATCTCTTTTCTCTCTCGATTTCTTGATGGTTAGTCATTGAAATCTTTTCGGTTTATCGAGATTATTTCTGCATCTTCTCGACGCAACCTTCGATCCGTCGTTCGTGTGAGTTCTTCTCGGAATTAGGGCATAATGATTTTCGAGATTCATCTCCCACGCCTTATCATCTTCTTCCCCGGATTCTCCCAACAACGCAGCCACCCCCTCGTTTCAAGCTTCATAGTCGGAATTGGGCCTAAGGATTTTCGGGAATTCTCCCACGCCTTAGCATCTCTTCCCGTGGATTCCTTGAAGTCGTGGATCTATCCCTCTCAACCGTACTAGAGCAAGCCGGTCCTTAGTCGAATCGTGTCAAGGGGACAACCTTTGGAGTATCCCATCAGGGTCACTACTCTGAGCTGTTTCCCAGGTAACTGCCTCAGTTTCCGCCAGCTTCAGGGTTTCTTGTTGATCCATGTCCACATTTGAGAAAACCTTATCATTTCGCGCTTTCCAAATATACCACTCAATCCAAGAAAAACTAGAATCCAGATTTTCCGGAGGAAGTCTCCAAAAAGATGATCACAATTGGCAAAAACCGATGACAACAGAAAAATAGCCGGAGGCGTTGGTTTCTTATAAAGTGCCCATGTTTGTAATGCCGGAGGACATTCGAAGAGGACATGGTTGATAGTTTCATTTTCTGATCCACACCTAGCACATTGTGTATCACAGTTGATTTCCCTACTTCGCAAATTGGTTGAGACCGCAAGACATCCCGATAAAGCTTGACAAATAAAGTGTCGTAATTTTGGAGAACACTTCAGTTTCAATGTATGAGCCTGTAAGCTCGTCACATCCGGGCCATATGAACCAATGGAATATGTGTTTGGGCTTGAATGTTCAATTTGATAACCCGATTTAACCGTATATCTCTCCGATTTTGTGTAGTGCCATCCAATAGTATCTGGTTTGTAGGTGATACTTACATGCATACCCCAAATGATCGTTCCATCCGCCGAGTCAATTATAGCATTCAACAATGCCATATTCCACATTTTTGTCAGTGGGTCAATCAGATGATTAAACATTAGGTTCGAGTAATAATTATACCATTTACATGTTGATGGCCTCGACGGAGAAGATGGTATCCATGGGTCATTCCATACTGAAATAAAACAGCCTGATCCAACTCTTTTAATTAGCCCTTTTTTTACCAGAGGTCTAGCTGAAATAGTACTCCTCCATCTGTACGATGGGGAGTAAGACCGAATAGAATCCAAAGGGTCTGTATTCCGGAAATATCGACCCTTGAACACCCGCGGTTATCCATTAATCTCCTTAATTGTTTGGCCAATAAAGTTGAGTTAAAATCTTCGACAGTCCGAAAACCCATACCTCCCTCCGATTTGCTGCGACATAATTTCTTCCAGGCCATCCAGTGCATTCGTTTATGTTCTCTCCATTTGAACTCCACCAGAACCGTGCCATCGCACTGGTTAGTTTTGCAGTTATGGATTTGGGTAATCAAAAGCACGACATAACGAATGTTGGCATTGCTGATGCCACTGATTTAATTAAAACCTCCTTACCCCTTTTTAACAAAAATCTTGATGTCCATCCATTAATCCGATTATGTTGTCTCTCTGCGACAAAATTAAATATCTTACTCTTGGCTCCTCCGAGACTTTCCGGGAGGCCTAGGTATGAACCCATGCCGCCAATGCTAGAAATACCTAGTGTGTTTTTAACCTCATCTTGGACCGTCTCATTTACCGTGTGACCGAATTGTAAGGAAGATTTACCAAAATTGATTTGTTGTCCAGACACTGACTCGTATTGTTGAAATATATGCAAAATAGTTTCGCATTCCTGTCTGGTAGCCTTGCAGAAAAAAGACTGTCATCGGCGAAGAGAAGATGTGTTACTGATGGGCTTGCTCTCGAAACTTTTAGCCCCGTAATTAATTTATCCCTTTCTGCCTTTCGGATATTTGCTATTAATACCTCCGTAGAGAGTATGAATAGATAAGTGACAAAGGGTCCCCCTGACGGAACCCTCTTTTTGGGATAATCCGTTCTTTGGGTTGTCCATTGATGAGAACTATGTACTCTACTGATGTAATACACCACATCACCCAGGTTATCCATTTTTCCGAGAAACCGAACTTCCTCAAGAGATGTTCTATAAAAAATCTTTCCACCCGATCATACGCTTTACTCATATCTATTTTAATGGCCATAAATTTGCCTTTTCATGACTTGTTGGTTCGTAGGCCATGAAACATCTCTTGAGCAATCAGAATATTATCCAAGATTAATCTACCGGACACAAAGGCTGATTGAGTTTCCGAAATAAGGGTCGGACGCAGTCGCTTTAGCCGTTGACATAAAACCTTTGAAATAATTTTATACCCCACATTGCATAGACTTATGGGCCTTAACTCCGTCATTCGACTTGGTCTTTCCGTCTTCGGGATCAGACATATATTTGTCGTATTCAGTTTCTGATCAAAAACACCAATCTCTAGGAAGCCATTTACCAGTCCTAGTATATTTGCCTTCACTATTTGCCAAGATCGTTGAAAAAATAGTGCTGTCATTCCGTCAGGGCCCGGGGCTTTTTATGGGTGCATAATAAAAAGTGCCGAACGTACTTCCTCCTCGGAAGCCCTTTACGTAAGGACGTCATTGTGCTGCTCCAAAACTATAGTCTGTATTTTGCCCAAAGCCTCCTCAAATTCCGTCGGGGCCGTCGAGGTAAAAAGGTCATCAAAATAGTTTACCGCCACTTGTTCCACCTCTTTTTCTGTTGTGACCCACACTCCTAAAGCATTGTGCAACCCAACAATCTGGTTCCTTGCCCTCCTTTGCATTACTTGCGCATGGTAAAATTTTGAGTTTTTATCCCCCACCGTTAGCCACAGAGTGCGACTTTTTTGTTGCCAGTGGAGCTCCTCGTCCCGGTATGCTTGTTTTAATTTTCCTGTAATGTCAATCAATTCCTCTTGAGACCTATTATCATCATTTTGGATCTCTTCTAGTGCCCGTTGTAACTCATTAATCTTTTCTTTGCCGTAAGATAAGTTATTTTTTCGCCATTTTGATATCTCCCGCCGACAATTCCGAATTTTTTGGGCAAATGATAGTCTGTTTCCCCCTGGATCAATCTCCCAACCCTTGGCAATTGATTCCATTAAACCGTCTTGTCCAATCCAGCGTTTGTCAAACCGAAATTGAGCTCTTTTCTTGGGGATTTTGTCCTCAATTGTGGCCACAATTGGTCTATGATCTGACCCAATCATAGCCAAATATTCCACATATGAATGTGAAAAAATGTCATGCCAGCCTCCATTAGCTAGAGCCCGATCTAGTCGACAACGAACGATCTTCTTGTTTCGTCTACCTCTCCACGACATGGTATTTCCTAAGCATGGAAATTCCAAAAAACCACAGGTTTGTATCATGAGATTAAAGGAGATAAATGATGATGCATGTCTTAAGTTTCCTCCTTGTTTCTCAACATTACTAGTTATTTCATTTAGATCCCCAATTAAAAACCATAGATCTAAACAGGATAGACTTGTGCGAGTAAGTCTTTCCCAAACTTGATCCCGCATTTTTGGTATCGGATCTCCATATATAAACGATAAGTAGACCTTTTTTTCCTTGAACAGTCGCTTCAATATCAATTATCCGATTATTTGAAAAGATTACATTAACCTAATATGGATCATCATAAAATAAGGCAAGTCCACCGTTCGCACTGCGCGGTTCTACCGTATGCAGTTTATCGTACCCGAAATGAAATTGAAACTTTTGCACAAAGGGATAAGCTTGTTTGGTTTCTGATAGGAACAAAAACTCATTCTTATGTTTCTTCCATATCTCCCGAAGGTGGCTTATTGTGTAATGGCTGCCAAGCCCCTGACAATTTCAGCTCAAAATCCGCATTAATGAGCCTTGGACGATGTACCCGAACCACTTATCGATTTAGGAGTGCCCATTTGAACCCCCATATGGTAATTTTCACCGTTGCTATAGTCCTTTTTATGAAACTTTTGACTGTCTAAAAAACGGATGGAACCTTTAAACCCTACCAGATTCACCTATCTCCACATCTGTTGGTGTCCAGAAACAATGGGGAAAATCCCGTCAAACATAAACACTAGGAATCGCCAACATCGTCTCCAATATTCCGCTAATTTTTTTAAGACCAAACATTGAATTGTGCTGATTATCGATAACCCAATCTCGAAAACAATATATGAAACTGCCTCATTATCGCCACCTGCAAGCTCGCTGGTGATCCAATAAAATCCCGATGAAGCCATAATCTTTCTCATACCCTTGGTATCGCCTTTCTCCATTCTCAACCCATATTGGGTGATTAGTAAAGACAATTTTTTCCTTTGTAGAGTCGCATCAACAATAAAAGATCATGTAACCATAATAAAATAAACTGATGATTATTATTATAACCGCTATTCAAATTCCACGGTACAACCGTGTCGAAATTATTAAAACCCAAAAAAACCTGGAAAAACATACATGAACGAATCATATGATTTTTTTATCAGAAAATTAAAAACTGGTCTAAGCTTCTTCCTAGAAACCCGAAAGTGGCTTGATGACCTCTTATTTTCCAACACACGAAAACACCCATACCCAAGTCTCATTCATGTGTCTCCGATTTTGAAGTCTCTGTCT
This sequence comes from Eutrema yunnanense, assembly GCA_002933935.1. NCBI lineage: Eukaryota > Viridiplantae > Streptophyta > Magnoliopsida > Brassicales > Brassicaceae > Eutrema > Eutrema yunnanense. The sequence goes on along the minus strand of PKML01055321.1, from coordinate 2,732 downwards.
CAGGTCTTGATTTTGATGAGATCTTACCTTCGGCCTGAGTAACGTCCCCGAAACGTCCCAAGTGCTTTGGGATCAACTTCTTCTGTGGAGAGATAATACCCTGTACGATCCTCTTTTTCGACCCTGCACCAATCAGTTTATTCTTCATTTTAGAAACCTAATTTCGCTTACCATTCGTAATCCCCTCCTTCACCTCCTTATCCATCCTTGACCCCTCCACATTCACCGTAACATCCTCCCTCTCTACCACCAATGCATCAACCACCTCCTCTGCCCCCAACATCATAGACCCTGCATTGCTACTATCCGCTATTTCTCCTATGTCCATAGCATCCCCAGGCATAAACTCACCAAGATTATCATCAACCAGATTATCCAAAATTCCAGAATCGTCATTTTCATGTTCCACTACCTCCTCTAGCTCAACCGAATTATCTATTATCAATTCATCTACCATCGCTAGTACACTAGGAGAATTTTCCGATAATATAAGATTTTCAGAAATCTAACATTTAGAACTCTCCACCGCAAAAGGATCCGTTGTATTATTCTCAAAAAGAAGGCCCCTACGAACAGCCTTTCCCGTGACCGGTGCTGCCTCCCCATTGGGCTCCGGGATTGCATATGTACTTGGAACCCGATTCTTATCGGCTTTGCTGCCATGGAACGCGTCTAGCATCTTCCTGTCGTGATCCGATTGACCATTTTCCACACGTGAGTACCTCAGCTCATTCAGCCCCGAGGTAGACATGGCGTACCTTTTATTCCCCTCCTTAGGAGGTAAACGACTCGATGAAGAGATGGAGTATGATTCTCTGTCTCTGTACCTTATGCCCTCCTTCCAAGTACCATATCGATGCTCTTTTCCCATATGATTACTATCCCCCGCAACTCTGGAATCTTGAACCTTTTCTTTTCCCTTGTCCTGTCCATAATGGGATTTGCTTGTAAATTCAGAGTGTTGTTGAACCTGATTTCCTTCCAAGCCATGAGCTTCCGCATCTTTGTAGCTAACCACATTCAACCCTTGTTTCGATTCCTCCGAGATGTTTTCAAAACCCTCTATTCGTCCTTCCCGTCGAGGACATAAGGACTGATCGTGGCATAGACTGAAACAACTCTGGCAATACCCGAACAGCCTCTCATACCGCAGCGTGATAATTGTCTTTTCACCGCCATGAAACTCGACCGATGTTTCAAAACATAAATTTTTAAAACCGTCCAGAACCACTTGTACTCTGCCAATGTCGAGATCCACCTCCTTCACGTCACCTAGAGCTTCACCAATACTGCGGAACGTCTGGTCGGCCCAATAATGAAGGGGAACACCCATAACCCGAATCCATAACGTGATGGTGGACGGATATTTACTATCCACAACCGGTTCCCATCGCACCAGTGATACCATCCAATAGTCGAAATGAAACGGCTCCATCTTCAATATCTCCGCGATGTCCTCTTCTCTGTCAAAATCGAATTGGAACTGGCCCATTCCCAAATCCGCCGCACACTACAAGAAAACATGCATTTTGCAACGAATTTTTGCAACGATTTTATTTCGTTGCAAATTGCAATCGTTTTTACAACGAATTTACGACGATTCTTAAAGACGTCGTAAAATCGTCGCAAAATTGGGACGAAAATTTTCGTTGTAAAATCGTCGCTAATTAGCGATGATTTTACAACGATTACTGACGACGTTACGACGATTTTCAAAATCGTCGTAAAATCGTTGTAACTTAGCGACGATTTACCGAGGTTTATATAAAACGTTGTAATATCGTCGTAAAATTACCCACGAATTAGCAATGATTATTATAAGTTCAACTTTACATCGATTTCCCAATGATTAATGAGTTAGGTGAGCACGTTTTAGTTCACGGTGTTCGGTTAGGTAAACCTGTTTAAATTCGTTGTTAATTCGATGCAAACATTTTAGATTCGTTGTAAAATCGATGTGAAATTGATGTAAAATCGTAGGTAATTCGATGGTAATGGAAAATAAAAATCTATATATAGTGGACAACTTCATAATAAAAATTTCATATTCAAAAACATTTACTTCTTTCTAACCAACAAAAAATTTCAATATACGAAATTAGAAGATGGATGTATAATCGTCTTGATTCGGAGGGATCGCTAACAAATGAGTTCAGTGATGGGGTGGAGGGATTCATGCATCAGGCAGGAAGTATACATAATACGATTATCAGTGGTAAGATGTAATGTCCATGTGCCAGATGCTTGAATAGGAAATTTATCATTATCTCGAAGGTGTGGTCGCATATATTAAATAGAGGGTTTATGCCGCATTACTATATATGGTATTATCATGGAGGGGGTCATGGGGGAAATGCAGCTAGTAGTAGTAGCAATTATCAAGCATCGAATTTTGATGAGTCAAATAATTTTAATCAATTTGATGATCATGCAGAGCAGCATGGTGAAGATAATGATAGGATTCATGACATGGTTACGGATGCATTTCATGAAACCGTAAGTACATTTGCACATGATCATCATGATGAGGAACCCAATCTAGATGCAAATTTTTTTTATGATATGCTAGATGCTGCAAATCAGCCACTCTACGATGGATGTAGAGAAGGACATTCTAAATTGTCGTTGGCGGCTAGGATGATGACTATTAAAACTGATCATAACTTAGCTGAGGTCTGCATGGATGATTGGGCTGATTTGATTAAAGAGTATTTGCCAGAGGACAATTTAGC
>PKML01055294.1:37554-50325 GCA_002933935.1 Eutrema yunnanense | reverse complement strand
TTTCATATTCATCCCACACATTATAATTTTACAACTAGATTAAACAAAATTCTATTCATCTACTAAATAGTACTCCCTCCGTTCTGAATTAACTGATGTTTTAGAGAATTTTTTTTTCCACAATTAAGTGATGTTTTCACTTACCAATGCAAAATTAAATGATTTTTAATTATTTTTGACTAATTATATTTTATAGATTATTTGTTCATTGGTTCAGATGAATAATAAATGAGGTTTTAGTATAGAAAAAAACAAAAATTAATTGTTTCCTTAATTTGTGTGCATACTACTAAAACACCACTTAATTCAGAACAGAAGAAGTAGCTTTTGTCATTTAACTTTTTGATAATTCTGTTTTAGTTTATTTAGGTGATGAATAGTATATCACTTGTTCACGTTTTGAAAACGTGATTCCGCTATTTTTTACCATTCATAATATTCATCAATTTTTTACGCTTTCACGTTTTTGAAAAATGATTCCGCTATATACAACTACCGTGTTAAAAATATAATTAGAAAAAAAACGTAATTAATCTACTAAAACTAACTTTTCAGTGTTTTATAATTATTCTATCGGAAACTTGATCCAATTCAGTTCTTTCCGCTAACAATTATTCAATTATTTTGTTATTCTGCTATTCAGGTGACATACCTGTCAAACCCATTATGAATGGTAAAAAATAGCGGTATTACGTTTCAAAACGTAAAAACGTGAAAAAATAGTATATCATCCATCACTTTTGATTTTTCATTTTTTCAGGTTAAAGTTTTTTCCGTGTGAAACCGAAAAAAACCTAGATAGAAAGTAAATATGAAATTAAGAAATGATGTTATGATGGATTCTAAATGACAATAGATAGAGAAGATATGGTTGCTTTTTGCTCTTGATATTGATACATTTGACAATTATTATTAGTATTCTTATTTTGAATGAATGTAAAATTTATTCAACAAACAAAAATCGTTTTGTACAAAGAATGCTTCTTGAGTTTAAATTTTGCTGAGACTATAAAATAAAGAAGAAAAAAAATACAATCCTAGAACAATTATCTAGTTGCAAACCAAATCTACATGCCTTGATCGTATCTAGTGTCTCCTTTGCTCCGGATGGTCAACATATTGTTTCTCACTTGCTTGTCTTCTCTTGACGTGCGGAGAAGGAATGGTAGGAGGTTCGCCATGTTTTCTACCATTTTTCCCCGCCAAATGGAGTGTATAGTTGCTTGGAAAACATATCGCAAGAGAAATAAGTGAAGCTTATCTTGCGTTTCGTCGATTAGTATCAGGGAGGCCATTCCACATCTCCTCTGAATACATACAAAGGAAAAGACGTGGTTCCAAGTTTCGATAGGTTCTTGGCAAAAGATTCAAGATACACAAGCTCATGCATTCTAAGACATCATTCGATCGCACGTTGAGAGTCTATTGTGTGTTGCTAGCCATGTCATGAATGAATATTTGGGTGTGCCGTATGAAAACCATACACCCTTATACCATTCTTTCGTTGGCTGCGTTACACGAGTGAGCTTTCACATGTCTTTAGAGCTGAATTTTTCCTTAAACTTGTCTTCCTTATGCTTCCACAATACGAGATCAGTATTCATATACTATGGATTCCATTTTTGGCGTTGAATCTCTATTATATCCTCCACTTGGTTTAGAATTGCGATGAATGGCGTCTCCTTCTATGACCAGCAAGAACTTCTTTTAAGGTTGAATTAATTTGATATCTCAGATCTATGCACCCTCAAATGCATGTCTCGTCAAGTAACATGCCCATCGTAGACCAGTTGTCATACCAGAAGGAAGTTGATGCTCCATTGTGTACTTCGACTTTAACAAATGACACCGCAAGATCCCTATATTTGAGAAGCTTTTTTCATGTCCATGAACCAAGAGAAGAGGATTCTTTTATGGACCTGAAAGAGCCCTTTCGAATCAAAAACCTCCAAACCCAGTTGGTCCATAAAGATAAATGAGATGATAGAATCCTCCAAATCAATTTCAAGCAGCTCACTTTGTTAGCTTATGTGATCGATCTCAATCCCAAACCCCTTCATCCTTTGGCTTCAATACATTCTCCCATGAAGGCTCGTCCTTCATTGTGTTTAAATTTGGTACTGGCTAGAGAAATGCAACGTTGAGCTTATCTATCTCCCTTATGCATGCTTTCGACAACCGAAACGCATAAATCTATAAATTCGTAAGACTATGAATTACCGACCCAATTAGTTGGAGTCTCCCAGCAAATGATAAATGTCTTGCAGTCAAACTATTGATGCGGGATCTAATCTTCTCTATTAATGGTGTATAGTCAGCTACTGTCATTCTCTTAGTCAATAGTGGAAAGCCCAAATATCAAACTGGAAGAGATCCCGATTCAAACGGAAACTATTCAAGAATTGTAGCTTGTGACGACTCTGAAACTCCCTCCATGTATAAGGTTGATTTTTTCAGACTTGTTCCCAAGCTTGATATGTCCGCAAATTCCTGAAACACGCTCATAATGCCTTATATTGATCGTTTTTGCCCGTCTGAAAAAACCAGCAAATCATACACGAAACACAAACGTGTTAGCTTGAGATTCTGGCAATAGGGATGATATCATATATGTCTATCAAGATCCGCCTTATCTAACATTTTAGATAGCACATCCATGCATATCGCAAAGAGATAGGACGACAATGAGCAGCCTTGACGGAGCCCTCTTTCGCTTCTAAAGAAACCCGCTAATTCTCCATTCACCTGAACCGAGAATGAAGCCGTTGTAATACACAGTTTTAACCAGTGAATGAATTTCTCCGGTATGTTCAACACTTTTAAAGTCGAGATAAGGAATCACCATTGAACATAATCAAATGCCTTTGAGATATATATCTTCACTGCACAACGAGAAGACATCGTGTCCTTATGATAATTCATTACCAATTCACACGCAAGCATAACATTTTCCATCAATAATCTATCTTTCACAAACGCTGAATGATTTGGAGCAATAAACTTTGGTAATACCCTCTTTAGACGATTGGCTAAAATTTTCGATATTACCTTATATAATACATTGCAGCAAGAGATAGGACGGTAATATTTCATCACCTTCGCTTTTGTCTTCTTCGGTATGAGAGCTAAGATAGTCGAATTGAGCCCCTTTGGAAGAAACCCTTTATCAAAAAATGATTGAATGGCGACTACAACATCCTTGCTCACTATCGGCCAAGATTCNGCGTTTTAGAGCCACATAAGTGATGTATCTAATCGCTTGACCTAGGGTATACGAGCAAATCCGTCGTAAGATTTCTGAAGTATACTTAAGGAGGAATTGTGGGCGTAAACGACCATTGAGAGTATCTTTAACTTCTTGCGCGGGCGGAGTAGGAAGCTACCGTCCGAGTACTGAGGTTAATAGGTGTGTAGGATTACGGTAGTAGACAACATGCAGCGTACGTGTTCCAAGTTCAAGAACCCAAAAACGACAAAAAGTCGCTTTAGAAATCCTAGAAATTTCCTCGTAAAAATCGGCCATAAACCCTAGAAAATTTCCGATTGCCCAACGCTTCGTTTAATTGATTCACAACCTCGATGAAATAATTAGTTAGCTACTGCCCTTCTTAATTTAGTTTAGATTCCATAGATACGACCGTAACAAAACCCAAAAGGTATTTACGTCTATACATAAGTTAGAACTCGTTAGAAATTAGACAACGTCTATCCCTGTGGATTCGATCCATAAATACTACTTCGTGTGTTGTGCACTTGCGGCTTAGATATAAAGGGTAAAACTCCACGTCGGGGTTAATTCCCGATGTGTCATCTCGCCACTCTTGGAGAACTTCCACCCACGGCCAAGAGGCATTTCGCCACTCCCAGAGAGCCCGCACCCGCGGCCAGGACCCTGCACGACCAAATCAACTCGTTTCTTCACCGAGGCCAAAACCGTCATTTCACACCAAACCCTAAACGAAGATTAGCTCTATAAATACTTATTTATGCCTCTTAGACAGATACGTTACATTCTTATTACGCTTGAAGGCATAGGCGAAGCTCTTGTGACTTGTGCACTTGTTTTCTTTGGTTTAGAGCAAAGGATTCTCGATTCGTGTTCTTCGATAGAAAAGCTTTCTTCATCCCTTTTTACTTACTGTTTTTATTTAATCTATTGAATATGATTACCTCAGCTATGGCTGAGTAATCTCCTTGTTGGGTGAAAGGGGTCTGAAGGGGAATGTATGGTTCGATTCTTATTAGGTTTTTAGTCTACGATACCGATTAGGGCTCTTCATTCTATTCTTGTTGTTAATTCGTTGCTTGACTAACCATCTTAGCAACTGATATTAGGTGTTTTAGAGCCACGGCATTTCTGTATCTAATCGTTTGACATAGGGTAGACGAGCAAATCCGTCGTAAGATTTCGAAAGTATAATTACGGAGGAATTGTGGGCGTAAACGACCTTTGAGAGTATCATTCACTACTTTCGCGGGCGGAGACGAAAGCTACCGTCCGAGTACTGAAGTGAGTAGGTGTGTAGGATTACGGGAGTATACTACACACAGCGTACGTGTTCCAATTTCAAGAACCCAAAGTCGACAAAAGTCGCTTTAGAAATCCTAGAAATTTCCTGGTAAAAATTGGCCATAAACCCTATAAAATTCCCGTTTGCCCAACGCTTCGTTTAATTGATTCACAACTGATATTCCCATATTTTGCATCTCTTAGCATGCATTCTTGTTATTGTTTTGTATTTCATACATGTGTCTTGCATTGTTTTTATAGCATTTTGGCCTTTATTAGAGTTTAAGATATTGCATTAAGTCCTATAGAGTTTTTGCATTCATTTGGAGTGTTTTCAGGTGTTTTGGAGATATTTGGGATGATTGGAGTGGTTGAGCATCAAGAGAAGGAAGAGCTCATCCAACACGCCGGAAAGATGTGGCTCGCAGGAGGCCTTCAGTTATGAATCAGCTTGGATGAACTTCATGAAATCTGTAGAGGGGTGAGTTAGCTAGCCACTGGAATTGGAATCAGGAGATTTAGACTTGTGGTTGGGAAGATATGGCCTTTTTACTGAAGATATATCTGTCTGGCCGAGGCAGTTTTTTCAACACCGATGTGTGACATCGGTATTGAAGCCTCAGGGGAATACACCGATGTCACACATCGTAACACCTCGGTATTTCCTCTCTGAAGTGACCAGGAGCAAAAAAACCTTAGCACCGAGGTCCAATGTTGGACACCTCTCACCCGAACCAGCCGAGCTCTTCCCAAGTGTCTCAACGATGTGGCTAAACGGGGACTTTACAATCCGATTCAGCTTCAACTGCCTTCATAGAAGTTGTAGAGGTATGAATCAGATTTACACAGGAGTTTGAATCGAGTTATTTGGACATATGTATAGGGAGATAAGACGGATTTACTAAAGGTATATCCGTCTACCCGAGAGAAGATGATACCGTCCAAAACACCGGCAAAACGAAGGCCTTTCCATATGAATCAACTCAAACGGTTAGATTTCTATAGGATTTGTAGAGGGACAAGTTAGATTTCTATAGGAGTTGGATTCAGGTCATTCGGACATGTATTCTAGGAGATATCGTGGTTTTACCAAAGGTTCTACAACACCACCATCCGCACAAACCCAGGTCCAATACCGATGTGCAATACCGACCAGTGATGTCGGTATTGAGTCACTCAAGACCAGATTTGACCCATTTTGAACCGGGTCGGTACCCGGTTTGTCTTGGGTCGGTACCCGGTTTGTCCCGGGTCGACCCGGTTCGCCCCCTTTCACTATTTTATCCAAAAAAGCCTATTTTTTCATGTAAGCTTTCTTCTTTCTGGAGTTGGGTTTTATCCCAAACTCTTCTTATGATATTGAGAGGGATTTTGATTGTTCTTTATACAAATACCACTCTAGAGAAGATTTCTTCACCCTTATCTTTATATTAATGCATTTAATCTATCTTTATGTCTTTTTCTCTTGTGTTCTTCATGTTTAGGCCTTAGGCCCCTTTTTGTTGGATCTTATATTTAGCTTGATTTAGATGATTTGATGATTGATTCTTGATGCTCATGTTCTTAATCCTTGCTTTCCTTTCTTGTTTAGTATTCCTAATGCTAGATCTAACTTGAGAAAGTAGATCTAGATCATAAGGCATTTCATGCACACCAAGTGTTTGATGAAATGCCTTGATGAACTATTCAAGGGATTTATGCTCCTAGCCTAAGAGATTAGTTGCCTAGGGTGTATTTTGGTTGATCTTGTTTATATTCTTAATGCTTGCTAATCATTGATCCACAAATGAGAGTTTGCTAATGGATTGAGTGATTATCATAGTGATTAGTTGCTTGAAAGTGAATTAATCAAGATTAGTGATCTTAACCTAAGGATTAACATTGATTGTGTGTATTAGCATCATTAGTTAATTGTCTTGATGATTAGATGATGATGATTTAGGTTGATTCTTGTTAGATCATTCACTTGGCTTGGTTCTTAATGCTAGATTTGATAAGATAAACCAAAGTTTAGAACTACACCTAGATTAGGTAGGTCTATTTGGCGTGACAAACCAATCTAGAGCTACACCTTAGGATTTATGGTCTCATCCCATGCATTAGGGAGAGATTCGAGTAAACGGTGTTAGTGCTAGATTAGATTTATCGATTCGAGTCTCGAACTTAGGCATTTCACTCCTAACCCGAGTTTAAATGAATTGCTTGAACAAAATTTTTTGTGAGCTTTTCTTGCCTAGCCAACGAGAGTTGATGTCTAGGGTGATTAGTGAACTAATTGGGATTGGATTTTAATGCTTGTTAATCATCTTATCACAAACGATGGTTTGTTCTTGATTTGGTGTTTAACAAAGTGATTAGTGCCACGAGAGTGGATTAGTCATAATTGTGAATCCCATGTTCTAGGATAGTGTTTAATGCTTCCAAAGGATTCATTGTTTGATTGTTACCCATCTCATTGATAGCTTAGTTCATGATCCATATTTCTATCTTTGTTTCTTTCTTTCATTTGTTTTCTTTAGTTTAAAAACATAAAAACCCAAAAACATTACTCTAGCTTAGGAAGATTCATGTATTCTTAGTGTTTCAATCTTAACCTCCTTGGTTCGATATCTCAAATACTACAATGACATGAGTGGGATTTGAGTAATTGATTAGTAAAATTCCTACTATCAACAACCTCGATAAAATAATTAGTTAGCTACTGCCCTTCTTAGTTTAGTTTAGATTCCATAGATATTACTGTAACAAAACCGACCGTAACAAAACCCTCAATCATCACCCTCAAGGGTGTCTCACCCCAAAAAATATTACTTTTGAAAAAAAAAAAATAATAATTGAATTTAAAAAAAAAAAATCGGACAAATCACAATGTGAAACATCAGCTTGGGTGTCTCAACTTCTTTTTTTTAATACCTGGTGGTGACATCGGTCCACGGTTGGTCAGTGTGGTGATATTTTAGAGCAAAGAGGCAACACCGGGTGGAATGTGGTCGGTATGCTTGCCCGGTGTTCTCCATGTCCAAGGTTTGGTTCAACAACGGTTCATGACACCGGTTGGTGGTCTAGGGAGTTCCTTTGGCCAATGTTCTTGGCTGTTGCAACACCGGTTGGTTGCACCGGTCGAAGCTGGGCCAGTAATCTTTGAGCAGAACTCGTTTGAGCGCCGGACGACAGACATGTCTTTGCTAAATCTACTGTATCTTTCGAACCACTACTCCAAATGACCTGAACCCAACTCCAGGGGACATCTAACTCATTTTTACATCTTTGTCATGAAGAATGTTGAAGCTAAATACGATTGGAAAGCCTTCGTTTGGTCAGATCTTTCAGACACCTGGGGTGAACTCTGCCTTTTCCTATGCTCCATCACTCTCATCATCTCCAAAACGTCTCCAAGTACCTAGAAAACACTCCAAATGATGCAAGACTCACAAGGACATAATGAAAACTAGCTATACTCTAATTTGGACCAAAACACTAAAGAAATCTATGAAAACACATGCATGAGACTCAAAATACTTAGTTCAATGCATGCTAAAATGAGTAAAATATGAGAACATCATTTTGATGAATCAAATTATCATGGTAGTTATCATCATGGTTAACATCAATTTGATCAGGGTCAAGATCATGGTAGGATGCATGACATGGTTATTGATGCATGACATGAAACAAATGTGGATAATAGTGTTGAGGAACCCAACGTAGATGCGAAATGATTTTATGATATGCTAGACGCTGCAAATCAGCCACTCTACGATGGATGTAGAGAAGGTCAATCTAAATTGTCGTTAGCAGCTAGGTTGATGACAATTAAAACTTATCTTAACTTAGCTGAGGTTTGCATGGATGATTGGGCTGATCTTATTAAATAGTATTTGCCAAAGGATAATTTGGCTGCCGAAACATACTATGAGATACAGAAGTTGGTTTTTAGTCTTGGGTTGTGTTCTGAGATGATAGATGTATGTGTTGTAAATTGTATGATTTTTTTTAAAGATGATGATAAACTGCATGAATGTCGATTTTGCCAAAAATCGAGATTTAGGCTGCAAACTTCTGGGCGTAGTAAGATACCGTACCAACGGATGTGGTATCTTCCTATAACTGATAGGTTGAAATGATTGTATCAATCTGAAAGGACAGTTGCATCGATGAGGTGGCATTTAGAACATTCACAGACAGAAAAAGAATTGACTCAACCGCCATATGCAAAAGCTTGAAAACACTTCAACACTGTACACCCAAACTATGCTAAATCTAAGCAAAATATCTATCTTGGTCTTTGCACTGATGGATTTAGTCAATTTGATATGTCTGGTAGGCAATATTCTTTGTGGCCAGTTATCGTAACGCCTTATAACCTTCCCTCAGATATGTGCATGCAAAGAGAATTTCTATTCATGAATATTTTAATCCCTGCTCCCAATCATCCAAAGAGATCCATTGATGTGTTTTTGCAGCCTCTCATACATGAGTTGAAACAGTTGGGGTATACAGGAGTTCGTACATATGACTGCTCGAGGAAAAAAATATTTTACGATGCGTGTGGTGCTTATGTGGACAATAAGCGACTTTCCTGCGTACGGAATGCTATCAGGTTGGATGACGCATGGGAGGTCATCTTGTCTTTATTGCCTCGATCGGATAGATCCATTTCAACTGAAACATGGTCAAAAAAACAAGCTGGTTTGATTGACACCGCCATTTTCTACCAATCAACCATCCATATCGGAGAAACACGCGGATGTTTAGGAAGAACAAAATTGTGTGTGTCCCCCCACCAGTGTATCTATCTGGAGAAGATCTTGAAGCGCAAATAGATCATTTTGGGGCACAAGAAACGGTGATTCGTGGGTGAAATTGGCACACTCTTGCTAATATGCATGATGGATAAGAGGTCAATCACAATTGGCACAAGAAAAGCATTTTTTTGGCAACATCCGTATTGGAAAGATCATCTACTGAGACACAATTTTGATGTCATGCACATTGAGAAAAACGTTTTTGATAACATCATGCATACAATTTTAAACGTGAAAGGAAGATCCAAAGACAGCGGAAAGTCAAGGTTGGACTTATCCGATATTCGCAACAGTAATGAGTTGCATATAATGAGCAATGAGAAATCTCCATTTCCTATATTTCGGTTGGATGCAGAAAAATGCATCGTTGTTCAGTTGGTTTTCATCTGACATGAAGTTTTCTGATGGGTACATTTACAATCTTGCTAAATCTGTTGAGAAAGAACAAAAGTTTTAAGGGATAAAGAGTAATGACTACCACGTGTTTATGCAACGATTATTCCCTTTCGCATTTGCCGAACTCCTTCCAGGAAATGTTTATAAAGCAATTGGAGGTAAGATACATCATCACATATAAAATTGTTGATATTAATTCCACATGTTCAAATATTACAATATATAATTTTAATTGTGCAAGCATCAAAGCGTTTTTCTGGGATCTTAGTACACGGACGTTGTCAGAAGATGTAATTGCACAGCTGGCTGCTAATATTCCAATATTATTGTGCAATTTGAAGAAGATATCCTCCTGGTGTTTTTTTATGTTATGGAACATCTTCCCATTCATCTCCCTCACAAAGTATAACTAGGCGGACCTGTTCAGTTTAGGTGTATGTACCCATTCGAGCGCTTCATGAAACATTTAAAGGGAAAGACAAAAAAAAATCTAGCAAGGGTTGAAGGATCAATTGTTGCGGGAAGTTTGACATAAGAAAATTCACACTTCACTTCATACTATTTCGCTACAAAATTCCGCACACGCAAACGAGCTCCCCGACGATATGATGATGGTGGTGTGGGGCAAACATATGCAGTAGAGGGTGTCCCAGACATCTTCTCACCAATCAGTCGTCTTAGTGGAAAATTGAAGGAAGTTTGGTGGTCTAACGAGAATGACAGGCACATCGCACATACGTACATCCTCCTAAACTGCGAGGAAGTGAGTCCTTACGAGAGGTAATGTAACTATTTAATTATCCACTAATCAATTATATATAGTTGATTAATTTCATTATATATTAATTAATATAATTAAAGGTGTTAATTTCCATGTATCTATATGTATTTTGCAGCTTATTTGTTACCCAGGTACGAGAATGCATTAAAGACATTTTAGATGATGAAATAAACGATCGTAAAGATCGTCACTTTGCTCAGTGGTTGAAGACGCAAGTAAGTTAATAGTTATAAATATTTCATTTAATTAGATCGATACTCAATCTAATATGCACATTTTATCGATATGCCTTTCATAGGTGGATCATGGCGACCCTGCATATCCAATATGGTTTCATGAGTTACTCCAAGGCCCCCTCGTGAAGATAACGACTGCACCCATGTATTTCACTCGTGGTTGTGTTTCATACATACAAGTACGGCGTTCGTCGGGTAACTACCAACTACGGAGTATGTGTTAGGGGTGAAATAGATTATTATGGGGTGTTGCAGGAAATAATAGAAGTGGAGTACCCCGGCTTGGTTAGGATGAAATGCGTTCTCTTCAAATGTGATTGGTTCGATCCAACAGTCGGTCGAGGGGTACGAATTAACAAATTTGGTGTGGTTGACGTTAACAAATCACGATGATACAACAAGTTTGAGCTATTTATCCTAGCATCACAAACAGAACAAGTAACATATGTTCCATATCTGCGAGTTTGAACCACTGGGATCTCATGGTTATCGGTTATTAAGATAGCTCTAAGGAGTAAAATTTTTGGTGTTGACGATCTTCCAATGCAACAAGATTTTTGCCGTGACATTACAGAACCAAAGATTACGGACAACGTTCTTTTAATTGATCCTCGAAACAAGAAACTTGAATATCTACCTGACGACACAGAAGAAGAAGGCGATTCCGATGAGTTTGAAGATAGTGACGATGATGATGAACCCAATAAAGATGATGAACCCAACAAAGATGATGATTCTTATTGATTTATGATGTAATTGTTTAATTTGTATAAATATATTTCAGAACTTAATTAATCTTTCTTCTTTTATATAATATTTTGTTTAAATGTCGTTGCAAAATTACACTCATGTAATTAAGCCTCATGTTAGAGCAGATCCAAATTTGCTAAGATGGGCTTCTACATTTACCCAATTAGACTCCAAAAGAGGGGCTTATTTGTAATTCAGGGTAAATTTTAAAGCGTGGGAAAATGATAAAAGCTTTTCTCTCTCTACAGTCCCCACTCTCATCTCTCGACCATCCACGAAGCCCTATAGGTGAACCCCTTTGTTGACCCTAATTTTGTCTCATAACTAATTCGCCTTCGAAGCTTCTCTAGGAAACAAGCTCCAACACAGGGGTCTCTGTGTCTCGTAATTTATCAATCGCCGCACCTTCGGCGGGAAATGAGCGGAGATAATTGGAGATGTGATCGAAATGTAGGGTTTAGGGCATGAGTATTACGACGATATTATGACGACTAGGACTTAAATCGTCGTAATACGCATACCCTAAAATTTGGGTAGAGTATTACGAATAACAAAATTTAGGGTTTAGGACATGAGTATTACGCCAACATTACGACGACTATGACTTAAAATGTCGTAATGTCGTCATAATACTCAAAACCAAAATTTTGAATCTGATTATGGGGTTGGTTATATGTTGTATACAATTGGTTTTTCATCGGTTATCTTTTTTTAACTAAGTTCTACTTATTGTATAAAAAACTTTGAGTTATCACATAAATCAATAACATTATATATTGGCTAAGGACTAGAATGACACATAATAACTGAGAAGGAAAAAGTTTGTTTTTGGCCTATTTTACCCTTATTTTCGCTTGTTAGGAATAACGTAATTACAAAACTGCCATTACGAAATTATTTCCACGTAAGTAAAAGTTTGAGTTATTTACAAAAATGCCACCGCGTTTTTCAGATTAAGTCTGCACAGACTTGTTATGCAGACTTGTTATGCAGACTTGTTATGCAGATTTATTTTTCAATGTTGCAGACTTGTTATGCAGACTTGTTTTGCAGACTTATTTTCAATGTTGCAGACTTATTAAGTCTGCGCACATCTGCAGACTTATTATGCGTGTTGCAGACTTTTCGACGCAGACTTAATGTGCTTTGTTGCAGACTTGTTTTGATTGCAGACTTATTACGCAGATTTGTTTCATATGTCGCAGACTTATGTTCATTTGCAGACTTGTTATGCAGACTTATAACAAATCTGCAACTGTTTGTTGCAGACTTAAATGCTTTGTTGCAGACTTT
>PKML01055294.1:0-24096 GCA_002933935.1 Eutrema yunnanense | reverse complement strand
GGTCGGGTTAACCCGATTGACATCCCTATGACTGATCGACTAAAAGTGAATAGCTAATTATTATTTTTAATAGATCGTCAATAAAAAATATATTGGGTTGAGAATCACTCAAACAAGAGTTGTGACTTTTTGCTAATTACTTATGAAACAAAAGAACTGGTGAAGAAGAGACCCAAATAGCTCCAAGCTATACATATGAATAAAATTAAACTAAAAAGCAGAAATTTTATATACAATAAGATCATAAGATTGCAAGTTACAAGATAGATTTGATTAGGTAGCTATGTATTAAGTTTATAATATCATGGAAAGTGCAACCACAAGCATTGGAGGAACATTTTTATTATACGAACCTATATATATATATATATAATTTAAGAGTTTATATTTAAATTTAAGAGTTTATATTTAAAATATCAGACGATCTAATGCTTATTTGTTAAAACAAGAAGCAAGCAGCGAATTAAAAAAAAGTCACCGGCTCGTAAAATGGTCGTCGAGTTATTTGTGTTTTGACATTTTTGCCCCTATAATACTTGCAAGTTAACTTTTAGCAGGAGCCATGAACAAGAGTCATCTTCTTCTCCATAATGAATTTCTCTACCTTCAAACGAAACTCCTCGCTGCTCAGTCTTTCTATCGCCGATTCCGTCCTCCGAAACTCCGTCACCTTCGTCCTCCTATAAATTCCCTTACAATCCGCCTCCCGATCAGCCTCCGCAGCCACCTCCGCGATAAACGCCGGAACGATCTGCTTGTTCGAATCATCGTCTTCCACCTTCTCATCCGAGGCGTGTTGATCTGGTTCGGTACAAACTATAGTTCTTCTCTCGTCGTTCGAATCATCATCGGAGGCGGTTACGATTACGGCGGAGGAAGAGGTGTATTGATCGTACAGATCTGGTTCGGTAGTAACACTAGTACTTGTCTCGTCGTCGCGTTCGCGAGATAGAAGGAAAATCAAAGCGACGAGTAGGTTAGCGAAGGCGAAGACGACGGAACGATTGGTTACAATGACCGCTCCGGTCAGGTGAAACCAATCGCCGAGTGAAATCGCCACCGTCGGGAACCACAAGTAACAACATAACGAAGTTACGGCGGCTGATCGTAGAATGTTCCGGAAGCTTCTGCGGTTGTTGTACCTCCTCATCGCTTCCGCTTTCTCCGCCTCCACGCCGTGGAATTCGAACGGCTTCGTCATTTCTTTTGACTGATCTTGTGTTTTGTTTCCGTGAAAACTGAGACAGCAAAGGTATATATAATTGCGTTGCTCTATCTTTGTTTTAAGTTTTGAGACAATGGAGATTTAGATAACAAACGATTCGATCAAATTTTCCGGGAAAACTGAATCGGGAAAGTGAAGCGATTGAGAAAATATTTGATTGGCCAAGGAGATATACACTCTGACACTGATATGGAAATACAATCACAAGAGGGAGTTACAATTAATGTCCCCTTCGCCTTTTGCTGCTTAGACCATCTGCAATGTATATCTCCATTTTTTATTCCAAAATAGAGCTGGAGTTGTGTTTTGCTCCAATGTATAACTCCATTTTTTACTCCAAAAAAGAATATTCTAAATAGATTCTTTTTGTATTTTATTAATAATGCCTTTTATTTCTAAAAATTACAAATTAACCCATTTCTAAAAATTACAAATTAACCCATTTTTTTGCAAAACTTTTATAAATTATGAATTTAATACTTATTAAATAAAAAAGTACATAATATCATTAAACATCACCGACACTAAATTTTCTCTAAACATCGATAATAGCGACGAGCTTAGTGGTGGATCTCCCTTTTCACGACCAAGTGGGATCAAGAAATCTAAAATGAAAAGAAAACTTGTTGATCAAACAACATCATTTATCAAAACTTTTGAAGAATGAAATAAACAGCTTTTGGAGCAATTAAAGAAGACAAGCGCACAAAGACAAGANTATTTTATATGAATATATATCAAAGTAAAAGTTTGAAAAATATTTTATAAATGATATAAAGAGTTACGCACGAAAAAATTGTTTTATTTTTTATTTTTTAAGAGTTTGTGAACTGACAAAAAAAAAACATAGTCATTAATATGTGCATATTATAGTTATGTTTTCAAGATTATAGATTTTTGTGGATTAGCTCCAATAATATTTTAGTTCATTGCAAAACGGATTAAGTAGACAGTTTAGTTCGGGTTGACATTTCTATATATAATCATTAATTATAATTTATTATAAAATTTAGATAAATTTATTTTTTTCTTGAATTTTAAAACAATTAAAATATATATATAACTAGCGCATATTGAATCTTAGTTAGCAATATATTTTGTAGACATTCAACCAATAATGATAGCACAATATAAATTTGTTCTTTATTTTCGAAATGTTTTGTCTCCTGTCCTGACTATGAAAACAAAGATTATTTGTCTACCCATTGCCATAAATAATTATTATGCTATCAATACGGATATTTTCTCTATATAGAAACTTGCATGTAGATAAAGAGATCCATTGTAAATTTTGGTTCATTTACAGATATAGTTTCCTATCGTATATATACTGAATATATATCAACTTATTGTAAATTAACGATGCCATCTCTAACAAAATAAGTTTGATTACATGGACTTATTTAGTCCTGGGCATAATAACCGAACCGAACCGAACCGAAATTAATGGTTCGGTTAGGTTATGGTTACTTCACAATAACCGAATGGTTTTAATTTTGATATCCATTGGTTATGATAACCGAATGGTTATTAACCGATAACTAATGGATATCAAAAAAATATATATATATGTTTATTTCCTCTAATTAACCGAAATAACCGAAATATAACCGAAATAACCGAAATAACCGAAACTAACCGAAATAATCGAAACTAACCGAAATATTTTCGAAATTTAACCGAAATAACCGAAACTAACCGAAATGTAACCGAAATAACCAAAATATTTTGAAATTTAACCGAAACTTAACCGAAAATATTTGAAATTTAACCGAAAATAACCGAAACCATTCGGTTAACCGAAAATAACCGAAAGATTTCGGTTACCAAACAGTTATTAATTTTGATAACCATACCGAACCGAACCGAAACCGAACCGAACCGAAACCGAACCGAAAACTGTTACTAATCGAATGAATAGTAAAAGACATAACCGAACGTAACCGAAAACTGAAATAACCGAACCAAACCAGACCAAACCGGACCGAACCGAACCGAATAACCATTTGCCCATCTTTAAGCAAAAGTAGCCCATGAAGCCACTTGTAACTTGTAAGCTTTAAAACAAAAAAAAACGTGAAAGTCACGCGCCGTCAAAGTAAAAGAGGAACAGACTTATCTACTCTTGCATAATGGAGTATTAGCTCACATTTACGAGCTTCATGGATTTCGAAGAAAGTTGTCGAGAACCACGTGAGATGTCATGAGTCACATGCACGAAGAGAANTTTAATTTGATTGAATGTACGTTTAAAATGATGTGTCAGCTTCGATGTAAAAACACCAAAAAAAACCCTGTGAACACAAACAAAAACATACTTCTATTGCTTCGTTAAACAGTTGGCTGGGCTATTTCTTGCATTTCACACTTTATTTAATCCAACAGATAGATCAAGTGTTTGCCTTTCAAACTTCAAATGAAAAGAAGATGTTGTATTTGGGCACAGAAGTAGCCCTTTGAGTTCTATGAAACTTCAGCTGTCATATGTTCTTAAGCAGACCTGCAGACCCTAACCCAACCCAAAGGTGACAATTTTAGATTGAGCTCACTGTCTCTTTGTTATTGCAAGTCACTAGTGTGTTCTAGAGTTTGATGTGAATGTAAAATAAGACACTGCATCACAGTTCATGTTCAGACATTCGCATAGACCATGATCATGTTCAACTTTCTGAGCAAATCTGATAAAGAGAGCCCTAGAAAATGATCTCAGGCAGCTAGCTAATCAACACAACATTTGCACAGCAACAAGAAGAACAAGTTAGACCAATCATTATGTTCACGTCATAACTTGATTAGATTTTAGATAATCACCATCCGTGGCAAAAAAAGGCACATCCTTTCTTTCATTTGCAACAACTATTCAATGCGCATTGTAACAGAAATACAAGAATCAATGGATCAATATTGCCATGTTTCCAATTCTATATGACTATCCATCAAATTCATGTCAAACTCAATATATTTTGACAAGTTAAAAGGTTTCTCTTTCAGATTTCTACTCTTATATAGCATTGATCTGAGATCGGAATCAATGATCACATAAGAAAAACCAGATTCCAGTTTCCTTGTCAGTTTCTACAACTTTCCAGGCAATTTATAAAAAAAGACCAAGGCATAATCAAGAAGAAATGTAATTTAAGAGGCTAAGCATTCGATTTTCGATTGAATAGAAAATACAAACGTAAAGAGAAAGCTGGAGAGACATGGATTTTGTCATTTCTTCTTCCCTTTTCCAGGACCCTTAGTTTTCTTGGTAGGCATGATGATTTCTCCTTTGAGCACCGGAATCTCCATGATCTCAGAGAGTCCGGCGAACCTCTTACGGAACTTCTCGACTTGATCGGCGTCGACCATCATAGCCGAGCGATTCCCGAGGTAAAACGGATGGTTACCAGACCAAACATCAACGACGTACTCTTTCTTAGTCCCTCCGGTAGTCATCACCAGCTCTCCATTGCAGTAAACCTTGGCGTCCTCGTGAAACTCAGGGTGCAATTCCTTCTTCCTGCACGTTACTTGAACCCTTCCCATTGCCTTTTCCCCTCCTCTCGCTGCCGCCATAACCGGCTATTCGGAAACCCCCCCCACAAAATTTAGTGATTTCGATGGAGAAACAGACGAAGAAGAACTGTAAGAAGAGCAATTTCGAGAATACCTTTCTAATTACCAGAGAAGGAACACGCGGATTTATCTGGAGAAACGAATTCGGAAGAGAAACCGCCATTTTTCGCTTCGGCTGCTACTATCTTTTTCTCTTTTCCTGGTGTAGAAGCATTGGCTGGATCTTAACGATGGATAAGAATGACGATGACGCGGATTTACGTTTATAGCCCTACACATTTGTGTATATATTCTTGAGCCAGCTCAAAGTTGTGAGGTTAAAAAGGTCATTTACACAGAGACTGACTTTTGTTCTGTTTATTATTGTCCCACATCGGTTGGGATTAATAGGTTTCTCTTGTTTATATAGCAAGAGAAATACAAAGAAATTTGCTGATGATGATCTAACCTTGTATCTAAATTTACCTGAGATATGATGATCAAATTCTTACTATTTTTTTTCTCTTGGTTGGATCTTAACGATGGATAAGAAGAAAATCAAGAATGACGATGACGCGGATTTACGTTTATAGCCCATACACACTTGTGTGTTCTATGCCCAAAGTTGTGGGTAAAAATGTAGTTTACACAGACTGACTTTTGAACGAAGTCCCACATCGGTTGTTTAGAGTAGTTTTCTCTTGTTTATATAAGGAAAGAACTTCCTTGAAGTTCGCCGATGATGATCTATATGACATGGTACCTTTTTTTTTTTTTACATTTTTAGCGTGGTAGGTAATTTCGCTTTTCATCTTCTTCATCTTTCTTTCATCGATTTTATGTTACTTTGACCCAATTCGTTATTTTTAAAGAGTTTTTCAACTCCGATTCAACTGCATAAATTTAGGTTTCTTTATTTGAGCCCCTGCTCTACAACTCCGACTACCTTGTCAGAACTGAGATCAAGCAAGGATGTGACTGTGAGACAACCCCTAAGATCATCCAAGTTATTGGTCTGCCATTACAATTGAAACTGATACCTCTGGTTTAGTGATTAAGAATTTGATCATCATATATTTGCAACTTTGCATGACATTACGGCGTATCGAAATCAAATAGTACTTTTGGTGATTTGAATTGCGGTACGTAAGATTACAAATAATAAAATGTAGAAATGTAAATCACATGTTTGAAATTAATCTTGAAATAAAAATACGTCCAAAACGTCATGTTCAAAACTTGCACGAATAAATAGTGATACTAAAAACGTATATAAATATGATCTGCGCATAATCATTAATGTTTAAATTTTTTTTATATTTCTAGTCTTTTCTATCTTTTTTCCAAAGATCGATATTTCTAGTTTTTTTAGACTGATGTTACTAGTTAGTTATCTAAAATATTTACAATTTTTCTATTAATTAATTCATACCATTGAAAATTTATGCAAAGTTCATTTCTCATGCTCACTGCTTAAACCTTCGATTATGTATGTAAAAAAAAGAAGCGTTAGATCGAGCGTGAATAAAAAGGGGCAGACTTGCTTAAGCAAGCATTCAATCTCGCCTAAACAAGTCTGAGGGGGTGGGGGAGGGACAACCGAGTGCGCTCAGAATTTGATCATCATATACTCACCTGAGTTTAGAAACCAAATCAGATCATCATCGGGCGAACATCCTTGAATTTCTCTTGCTATATAAACAAGAGAAAAGTATTACTATAACCAACCGATGTGGGACTTGTTTCAAAATTACTACTGAAAACCGTCTAGCCAAATCTCAAGTCCAATTATCTAATTATTGGGCTTTAAGTTGATGAACAAGAATGAAGCCCAAGTCGAGAGTCTCAAGTTATTTACGTTTGGGGCATAGACTTGGAAGCACAAATCAACACCATTATCGATAGAAGAGCTTCCATTTTGGTACGCGACTTCTATTGTAGAACTAGAAGATGAATTCTCTTAATCGTGTAGTAGGATTGATCACCAGAACAAGGACCGCATATCCAATTCTCTTAATTATTGGGCTTTAAGGACCACATGAAGAGGTGTTGCAAGGGAAGGTTGTATATTTTT
Organism: Eutrema yunnanense; assembly: GCA_002933935.1. NCBI lineage: Eukaryota > Viridiplantae > Streptophyta > Magnoliopsida > Brassicales > Brassicaceae > Eutrema > Eutrema yunnanense. The sequence goes on along the minus strand of PKML01055294.1, from coordinate 17,257 downwards.
TCTATATAAAATACAAGTGATTTTGCGAATTTGGTTTTGGTCAAACAAAATTAGTTAGTTTAATTTAATGAGATTAACCACCAATCAAAGAAAACACATGAAACATGAACAAAAAAGAAGCAATGAAGAGATAGCTGAAGCAGTCCCCATCAAACCCACCCGTTAAGCGAAAGCTCTACCATCTGATCCCCATTGATACTTATATTATGCAATTTATATTATATAAACCAAACCTGCAAATAAAGCGAAGCAAAATTGTCCAATCTTAAATGAAACCTAGCTACAATCCCATGTCTAGTTTTATTTGTTTTATGAATTTTTGCAGCAAAATCGATCTTGAACTTCGGTTTTTTATGTGTCTATTTAAATTCATTCATTCGGTTCAATTTTAGTGTTTTTGATACACAGAAAAGGGGAAAAAAACAATCTAACAAAATTAGAAAATTGGTATTTTCTTTTTCTGTTACATCATATATATTAAAAGCGAAGTGAATTCGCACCACATTCAATCTCAGACTTGAAAAGTCTAATTTTTGTAACTTTTTGAGCTTTAATAGTTTTTGTTCATAAAATCATATACACAAATGATCATAAGAAGATCGACAAAAGTCATTTTTGAAACACTTCCCTACACGTAATTTCAAAACTTCAAAAAATCTTTCCCACAAAATAACAAAATGAGCTTCTTTGCAATAAGAGTAACATAGATTTAATGGGTGGGACAACAAAAATGACTCTTTCTGTATTGTTATACAAATGCACCAGGCGGCGCTTGCTCCGGAATCTGCAGGCAACAAAAAAGCAACAGTATAATCTCAATATTATAGTCTTGCCAGTAAAATTTTGTAATTAACTTAAATACGATTTTTGAGCCATTTACCTCTCCAGGATTCCATTTCTCCTTCAACCAGATGCTAGTATCAACAGGAGCACTTTCTGCTTGCAGCTCGGTTCTGCAAGGTTTCGCACATGATTCAAGTAAGAAACGTTGAAACATTATAGCATGTTTTGATGATCTACTTAAATCTGGAAATAGTACGAGCACTTACCCGGAAGATGTATTTGTTGTGTCTATAACAGGCGCAGTGTAAGATGCAAGAGGGGAATTGAAGTTGAATGCGGTCTGATTATTCAGGGAAATGTTAGGAGCCGGCATTGGAGTTATTGAAGGAAAGATGTTACTGTTTTGTGGAGCTGTGGCGAGTCCTGGTCCAGGTCCAAACGATGCTGGTTTGAATGTTACTGATGGTTGACTCTGGAAACCAGATGGACCTGTCGCGATTCCTGGTCCAAGTCCAAACGATGCTGGTTTGAATGTTACTGATGGTTGACTCTGGAAACCAGAGGGACCTGTGATCATTTTGTTGTTTTGCAAAAGAGGTTTAAGATGATGGAGTCTCAGCCTCTGAGCAAATTTTAACTTTAAACGTTGTACCTGAAGGAACAGGTTGAGGCGTGTTGATGCTGAAAGCATTTGGTTGTTGATTAAAGCGTTCAAAGGGATTCGGAGGTCCAGATGAACTATGTGGACGAATAGTTGACCACAGAAAAATATGGAAACTGAAAGTTTAAGAAGGCAACACAAACTAAAAGGATGTAGAAAATGGAGAAAGCCTACAAAAGTTGATACCTAACTCCACCAGGATTGGTATTGGGGAATGCAGGTTGTTGATTGAAGCCCGAGAACGCTGGAGGGGGATTTATCTGATTAGCTGGTGGGAAGATACTAGGAGTGGCCGCAGCAAACGGGCTTTGATTGGTGGTAACAGAGCCTGTGTAAGGATTCCGTAGAAAGTTTTCAAACTCGGCTATTTTGGAATTCTGCAAATTCCTCTCCCTCTCAACCTATATAATGCATCGTTGATAAGCCAGCAAAAGATGAAATCAACTTATGTCTTATGAGAAAAACTAGAATGTGGAAAGGACGTGATTGTGAAGAGTATAAAACACATTAAGAAAAGTCAATCTCACAATAGACTGTAGAGGCAGTCCTCGTTTAGCTTCTTCATATGCAATCGCTCGTAACTCTTCGTAGCTGATATCACCAGTAACGTCACAAGGAAAGCTAGAAAAACAAAAAAAACGGAAGATAGAGAAGATCAGAAAACGTTATATAGAATGAGTAAAGATCAAAGGATGGTGGATGTAATGATGAAGCAATACATACTATTTCCAGTGAGCGTAGCATGTGAGCTTCCACATGGGTCTCTCATTCTTATAATCGTCTTGCATTACCCGCTTACACGCAGCAGGATCTGTGCATCTTTGCAAAGTAACCAAGACAGAAACAGTAAATTTCCAAAGAAACAAAGAGCTAAAATGGATTGAGAGAAATCATATATATTTACTCACTTATGGTCTGCCTGTTGCGTCTGTTTACCAGTCTGCTGTGCAGAAGCACCACCAGCACTAGGTGTGGAAGGAGTTCGTTGCCATTTATTCTCAAAAGGCTGAGTTGCAAAAAGCATCACCATGTCACCATTGATTCAAGAGCAAGACGCTTTCTTATCTTCAATGAGAGGCGGCACATTTTATCAAAAAAACCAATACTTGAATCTTAAAAGAGGGAAAACCAACAGAACCTGGAACTGATTTGGTCTGTTGGAACCGCCTTGTACACCAAATCCAAAAGGGTTAGAACTCTTGTGTTGCTGTTGTGGTTGCTGATCTCTGGATTGTGTACCAAACCCAAAGGGAGTATTCGGCTGTGGATGAAGAAATCTACATCCTTCCCCATACCTACAACTGCAAGAACAGCAACAAGGACGATGAATCCAATATTTAGTTCTCTACACATACACAGAAACACGACTCCAACACTACAAGTTTCCCGAAGCAAATAAATGGTCATTCATGGCGGAAACGAAGAGCAGGGGATCAAAATAGAGAAACCTAAATTTCTGCAGGGCTTGAAAAACTCTTTACAAAAACAACGCACAAAGTAACGAATTGGGTCAAAGCAACCTAAAATCGACGAAAGAGAAATGAAGAAGATGATGGAAAGCGAAATTACCTGCCACGCTGAAAATTTCTGCAAAGTTCCTTTCTCATGCTGCTCACTGCTTAAACCTTCGATTCTGTATGTATCTGCGTCTATATATATGTTTTTGCTTTTCAAAAAAAAGAAGAAGCGTTAGATCGACGAAGAGTGAATAAACAGAACAAAAGTCGGTCTCTGTATTAAATGACCTTTTTACCCTCAAGTGTTTAGGGCTATAAACGTAAACTTCGTCATCGTCGTTCTTCATTCCCTTATACATCGTTAAAGGATACTGAGGAGCCTTTGCTCTAACACGGACTGGAAGTATGCTGTGTTCTGGAAACTTAATCATCGTCATATGCTTTTCTATATTTTTGGTCTGTGATTTAGGCTTTTAATTTATTCTCTTTAATCCAATCTCGTAAGTTCTTGATGACTGATTTGATTAGGTTATTGGTCGAATCTACAATCTGAATCCATTTATCATCTGGGTTTTGAATGGTTTAGATTCGAAATCTCAAGACTTATCTCGTTAATTTGGGTTGAGATTGATCTGAAATTGTAGTTTCAAGACATGTTGGAAGATCGATCAATAGATTCGTGTTTGATTTCAAGGGTTTTCTCAAGCTCTCGTATTTCTGAATCAAACTGGTCAAAGTCTTACATGTATCCAGAGGATGATGCAAGCTCAGCAATGGAAAAAGAGCTTTGGAGGTTGATGGTGAAGATTAAACAGACCAAATCATGGGTTTTTCGATTAAGTATGATAGCCATTCGTCTGACTATTCATTGAGTGGGGAAGAGCAAGTAGATGCTGCAAATGGTAATGGCTCATCAAGAACAATCTGATTCTAACAACAATGGTGGTGATTCATCGAAATTCACATTCTCTTATCAACGAGATTGGTCGGGTCAACGAGATTGGTCGGGATAGAGTGTATGATCCGCTGCTCGAGGTCTGATTATGGCTCCATTGCTTCCTTGAACCGTAATTTCCGTTCTTTGGTTAAGAGTGGAGATATTTATAGATTAAGGCCACAAAACGGGTTTGTTGAACATTGGATTTACTTCTTGCCAGCGGGTTGCATTTGATCATGTGGAGAGAAGGTGGATGCAGTTGCCAACAATGCCTTCGAGTGTTACCTTCATGTGTGCCGATAAGGAATCTTTAGCTGTTGGGACGGATCTGCTTGTCCTAGGAAAAGATGATTTTTCTTCTCATGTAATATACAGATACAGCCTTCTGACTAATTCTTGGTCTTCTGGTATGAAGATGAACTCTCCGAGATGTTTGTTTGGATCCGCGAGTCTTGGAGAGATTGCTATATTCGCTGGTGGTTGTGATTCTCAGGGAAAGATTCTTGATTTCGCGGAAATGTATAACTCTGAGCGACGGCGGTGATGGGTTGCTGAAAGGAACACAATTTTTATAATATCTCCATTTGAAGACCCTCCAGATTCTTGTTGATGGGTTTTAGCTCACAAGTGAAAATACTCCATTGAAGGTTCCAAGCTTCAACCTTTATGCTTCTTCCTTATTTGTTTCTTACAAAAAATTTCAGTTTGAATACAATCATCTCTGTATTGTTAGAGACCAGACAAAGTCCACAAAAGAAAAAAGAAAAAAAAACTGAAACAGGTAATAATAAGTTCGTTGCTTTTTAGAGTTTGCCAGATCTGGTTAACATTGTGGTATGTGTTTTAACTTTTAATCTATAATTTTCATGGTAATCTTAAAGCATATGATATTTTTACTGTGGTCTAATAAAATATTTTCTGCATATCCCTACAAGAATGCTCATCAGCTTCAGGTCTTGAGTTACCACTACTCATTTTTCACTTTGGTGAAAGATATGAAAGACTGAATCTACCCAATCAAGATGAGACTATATCAGAAAAGTAAATTTGTGTCCCTCGGTAGATTATGGTTTTGTCAACCAAATCAGTTCGAATTTAACACCAAAACATTCAAATTTAAGCATATTTTAACGTACGTTTCAGACTAAAACTTAACTAGAACATAAGAAAAACCGAAGTATAAAAAAAGTTACTATGGATATCACAAGTTAAAAACACCAAAGAGCTTCATCTTCTTCTATCAGTCGTCGTCAGAGAAGGTAATCTTCTTACCGCAGAATTCAAAGAAATTCGGTTTGGTCTCCAAATCATCTTCTATCAGACGGCTTTCTCGTCGAAGGCAGTCTTCGTACCTGGAACTGGAATATCAAAAACCCTTGTGATCCCTCCATGTATACCAAAAACTTCACCCAATCTGCTTTTTGATAACAAAACTGAATAGGGAAATAGTTAAATCCCTTACCAAAGCTTCTCTGCAAGGTTGTACCTAATTAACAAAAATAATAGCTTTAGTCTTCTGTAATGACATCAAAACTAAAGCAATAAGTTAGAGAAACAAATTGCCACATGGAAAATCAATTTACTTGGGTCGGAGAGGGTATGGAGCTGTCTTAGCCAGATCAAGAAAAATCTTATAACCAAGCAACTTTGCACCATTCTTCTTTTGAAGCGCCTACAGTATAAAAAATTTAATCAGCAATCGTACTTTCAAATAATTCAAATAAAAACTTGTATATTCTTCATCATAAGTATACACTACTTTCCAAATGACTACTTAAATACTTTTCATCATTACTATAAACTACTCTCACCTTCTTTGCTTCATTAGCTGAAGCAAACTCAACAAAGCCACATCCCACATGGTTGCCCTTGTGATTTACAATAAGCCGAACATGAACAACTTCTCCAACATCTTTGAAGATATCGATGCTGTAAAAATGGAGGAGGATAATATATTAGTCATGAAAAACTTGCTCCAAGAACTAAAGAGGAAATTAAAGGTGCTACTTACATATTTGATATGATAGCAGATATTTTAGTTATGCAAGGGAGATGGGCAACAAAGAGCGTCTTTTTTCGTACGGCAACTTCCTGAATTTAAGGAGAAATGGACTTAAATTGCATAACAACAAAAAGTAGATTCATCCCCAGAATATGTCATCTTTTGACTTTGTGGCAACAATTCTGTTATTAAACGCTAAGTGTTTCTTCTGAGACCGACATATTTTGAAGATAATAAGAACATGTACCTCAACAAAATCGGGAATTTCATCAAGTCCTTCCACTTCCTCATCTTCTTCTATCAGAAGGTTTTCTTGTCGAAGGTAGTCTTCGTACCTGGAATATCCAAAACCCTTGTGATCTCTTCCATGTATACCAAAACCTTCACCCAATGTGCTCTTGATAACAAACTCAAGATGCAAATAGTTAAATCCCTTACCAAACCTTGTGATCTATGCAATACCTAATAACAAAAATAATAGTGTTAGTCTTCTGTAATGGCATCAAAACTCTAGCAATAAGTTACAACCAGTGTTACATAAACAAATCTCCATAATATGGAAAATCAATTTACTTGGGTGGAGGAGCTATCTTAGCCACTTTAAGAACAATCATACGATCGTGCAAATATTTACCGTTCTTCTTTTCCAGCGCCTACAGTATTAAAGATTTAATCAGCAATTGTACATTCAAATAACTACCTGTATATCTATCATCATCATACGTATACACTACTTTTCAAATGACTACTTAAAGACTTTTCATCATTACTATGAACTACTCTCACCTTCTTTGCTTCGTTAGAAGAAGCAAACTCAACAAAGCCACAGCCCACATGGTTGCCCTCGTCGTTTACAATAAGCCGAACATGAACAACTTCTCCAACATCTTTGAAGAAATTGATGCTGTAAAAATGAAGGATAAAATAGTCATGGAAAACTTGCTCCAAGAACAAAAGAGGAAATAAAGGTGCTACTTACATATTTGATATGATATCTGATATTTTAGTTCCGTAAGGGAGATGGTCAACAAAGAGCGTCTTTTTTCTTACGGCAACTGCCTGAATTTAACAGCCAAGTGTGTTAGCACGGCTCTAAGGAGAAAATGACTTAAATAGCATAACAACAGAAAGTAGCCGCATCTAAAGATTCATCCCCAGAATAAGTCATCTTTTGACTTTGTGGCAACAGTTCTGTTATTAACCGCTAAGCGTTTCTTCTGAGCCTGACATATTTTAAAAATAGTAAAAACAGGTACCTTAGCAAAATTGGGAGTTTCATCAAGTCCTCGTCGAAGGTAGTCTTCGTAACTGAAATATCAAAAACCCTAGTGATCTCTCCATGTATACCAAAAACTTCACCCAATGTGCTCTTGATAACAAGAGGAAGAGGCAAATAGTTAAATCCCTTACCAAAGTTTCTCTGCAAGGTTGTACCTAATTAACAAAAATAATAGCGTTAGTCTTCTGTAATGGCATCAAAACTCTAGCAATAAGTTACAACCAGTGTTACATAAATAAATCTCCATAACATGGAAAATCAATTTACTTGGGTGGGTTTGGAGCTGTCTTAGCCACATCAAGAAAAATCTTGTGATCGTGCAAATATTCACCGTTCTTTTCCAGTGCCTACAGTATAAAAGATTTAATCAGCTATCGTACTTTCAAATAACTACTTGTATATCTTTCTCATAAGTATACACTACTTTTCAAATTACTTTAATACTTTTTTCATCATTACTACAAAACTACTCTCACCTTCTTTGCTTCTTTAGCACAAGCAAACTCAACAAAGCCATAGCCAACATGCTTACCCTCATGGTTTACAATAAGTCGAACACTAACAACTTCTCCAACATAATTGAAGAATTTGATGCTGTAAAAGTGGAGGATAAAATATCAGTCATGATAAACTTGCTCCGAGAACGAAAGTAGAAATTTAAGGTGCTACTTACATATGTAATATTTCAGTTTGGGGAGAGAGATTGGCGACAAAGAGTACTTCCTGAATTTAACAGCCAAGTGTGTTAGCACAACTCTAAGGAGAAAAGGACTTAAATTGCATAACAACAAAAAGTAGCCTCATCTAAAGATTCATCCCCAGAATAAGTCATCTTTTGACTTTGTGGCAACAGTTCTGTTAAAAGAACAGGTACCTCAGCAAAATCAGGTGGTGACTCATCTTGTTCTATCGGAAGGCTTTCTTGTGGAAGGTAGTCATCGTCAGAGAAGGTAATCTTCTTACCACAGAATCCAAAGAGATTCGGTTTGGTCTCCAAATCATCTTCTATCAGAAGGTAGTCTTCGTAACTGAAATACCAAAAACCCTAGTGATCTCTCCATGTATACCAAAAAGTTCGCCCAATATGTCTTGATAAACAAACTCAAGATGCAAATAGTTAAATCCCTTACCAAACCTTGTGATCTATGCAATACCTAATTAACAAAAAAAATGGCAGTTAGTCTTCGGTAATGGCATCAAAATTCTAGCAATAATTTACAACCAGTGTTACATAAATAAATCTCCATAACATGGAAAATCAATTTACTTGGGTGGGTATGGAGCTGTCATAGCCACATCAAGAGAAATCTTACGATCGTGCAAATATTCACCGTTCTTCTTTTGAAGAACCTACAGTATAAAAGATTTAATCAGTATATTCGTACTTTCAAATAACTACTTGTATATTTTTCTTCATAAATATTCACTACTTCAATACTTTCTTTCATCATTACTACAAAACTACTCTCACCTTCTTTGCTTCGTTAGCTGAAGCAAACTCAACAAAGCCACAGCACCTATGGTCGCCCCGGTGGTTAACAATAAGTTGAACACGAACAACTTCTCCAACATCTTTGAAGAAATTGATGCTGTAAAAATGGAGGATAAAATATTAGTCATGGAAAACTTGCTCCAAGAACAAAAGAGGAAATAAAGGTGCTACTTACATATCTGATATTATATCTGATATTTTAGTTCCGTAAGGGAGATGGTCAACAAAGAGCGTCTTTTTTCTTACGGCAGGTTCCTGAACTCAACAGCTTAGCACGACTTAGAAAAAGACTTAAATTGCATAACAACGAAAAGTAGATACAAGTCATCTTTCGACTTTATGGCAACTGTTAACGAGTAGCCATTAGAACACAGTGTAAAGAAAATTGTTGTCAAAGAACAAGAGGATTCGGACAATCTTAGGTTACCTTGTCCTCGGATTCTTCCTTATATCTCTTCAGAATGGGTTTGGTCTCGAAACAATCTTCCGGCTTTCGCTTACCTAAAGAAGAGCAGCAAAAACAAATTAAAGTTAAAATCAACAACCAAGTAAGTGCACTAGATAAGAGAGATAGCGACCCAAAACAAACCCAATAAATTAGCTGATTTCTTGCTAGAACTGGCCATGGAGAAGATGAAAACCTATTTGCCGGGAAGAGTTGAGAGCAGCAATAAGTTATATATAATGAAAAACTTGAGATCCGATTGAGGAAGACAGAAGGTAATTTATTTATAAAACAATTATCTGGTTTGGGCTTGGGCTTTTATTGGTTGGGTTTATATGTTTTTGGTTAATCTCATTAAATTAAACCAACTAATTTTGTTTGACCAAAACGAAATTCGCAAAATCACTTGTATTTTATATAGAAAAAATATACAACCTTCCCTTGCAACACCTCTTCAAAGTTCAAACTACAGGCAATCTAAGAAATTATCATATTTGAAAAACCAAAATCATACATAACGAACTTTCAGTTAACAACTTGAGATCTATATCTAAGAAAATTAGGATTGACAATATGGCCTTATAAAGTGTCATAATCCTTTATAAAAATATAATAACAACATTGTGATACTATCTAGAACCATTTGTCATAAAATCCTCCAGTCTCAAGAATTTCTCTGTTCTCAGTTTCTTCTTTAAATGGCTGAGTCGACACATCCATTAAAGCCAGGAGCCTAGAAACACCGCCTTTCCCTTTTCTAGCATTTGGACCAATCACTTGTATCATGTATCTCCATCCATCAATCGGTCTTCTTCTGCTGAATATATGTTGTTTTATAAAATGTAATTGTTAATCTGAATTACAAAAGTGTTGGTAATAAGTATGATGCTCTTGTATGCTAGATCATCAAGCCTTGAAGGCTCTTTAAAGTAGAAAAACATTTTTGGCTATGGAAATATCTGGGACGGGTCTCTTGCTTATGGCTGTGACAACTCTGCAGAGGGTTGGCTTGAGGATGTAATTGCCAAGGTTAGCTTAGACATATTCATATTTAGCATATGGCTCAGTATATGTTTCTCATATCATTTTGGTGTTATTACAGGTGGTCAAGCTAAAAGATTTTGACAAGTTTGAGAACACACTCTTGAAGCAGTGACCAAATTTTTTGGAAATCTAACTGTGTAGGTGAAGCTTTGGCAGTCGCTGATTCGAAGCTTGGAAATATTATCACTGGTGTGTATTTCGTTCAGAGATTTCATTATGCTCTTTTTCTTTTCGGATATGGCTTGTTTCTTACGGATTTGCTTCACTCCTGTAGAAAATAGACTGTGTTCACAACAAAGCTGTTATGGAGCTGTTACACAGTGTGAGAAGCCAGCTAACCGAACTTATATCTAGATTGGGGATCAAGACTTAGCTCCATTGAGCTTGGGGTTGTCTCACAGTCACAGCCTTGCTTGATATAAATTGAAGCTCAGTTCTGACAAGGTAGTCTTTCTCAGTGCATTTGATGATCATCCAAGCTATTGGTCTGCTTGATGATCTTCACATGACAATCATCCGGTGTGATTTTAACATAAATCCTAATCTACTGAAATTTAGAATTTAGGTGGTCATACGTAATTGAACATACGTTATTAATATTCGAATTAAATTCATTCAAAATTAAGCATATTTTAACGTACGTTCAGAAAAAAAAACTTAACTAGTAGTCTAGAACAAAAGAAAAACCGAAGTAATAAAACAAAAATTGCATTGTATTACAAGTTAAAAACACCAAAGAGCTTCATCTTCTTCTTTCAGTCGTCGTCAAAGAAGGTAATAGAGATTCGGGTTCGGTCTCCAAATCATCCTCTACTATCATAAGGCTTTCTCGTCGAAGGTAGTCTTCGTACCTGGAATATCAAAAACCCTTGTGATCCCTCCATGTATACCAAAAACTTCACCCAATGTGCTTTTGATAACAAAACTCAAAAGGCAAATAGTTAAAGCCCTTACCAAAGCTTCTCTGCAAGGTTGTACCTAATTAACAAAAATAATAGCGTTAATCTTCTGTATTCACATCAAAACTATAGCAGTAAGTTAGAGAAACATATTGCCATATGGAACATCAATTTACTTGGGTCGGAGAGGGTATGGAGCTGTCTTAGCCACATCAAGAAAAATCTCATGATCGTGCAACTTTTCACCATTCTTCTTTTCCAGCGCCTACAGTATAAAAGATTTAATCAGCAATCATACTTTCAAATAACTACTTGTATATTTTTCATCATAAGTATACACTACTTTTCAAATGACTGCTAAAATACTTTTCATCATTACTATGAACTACTCTCACCTTCTTTGCTTCGTTAGCTGAAGCAAACTCAACAAAACCACAGCCCACAGGCTCACCCTCCTGGTTTACAATAAGTCGAACATGAACAACTTCTCCAACATAATTGAAGAAATAGAAGCTGTAAACAAGGAGGATAAAATATTAATCATGAAAAACTTGCTCCAAGAACCAAAGTGGCAGTTAAAGGTGCTACTTACATATTTGATATTATATATGATATTTTACTTTCGTAAGGGAGATTGGCAACAAAGAGCGTCTTTTTTCTTACGGCAACTTCCTGAATTTAACAGCCAAGTTTGTTAGCACGTCTCTAAGGAGAAAAGGACTTCAATTGCTTAACAACAAAAAGTAGATTCATCCCCAGAATAAGTCATCTTTCGACTTTGTGGTTCTGTTATTAAAGGCCAAGCGTTTCTTCTGAGCTTGACATATTTTGAAGATAACAAGAACATGTACCTTAACAAAATCGGGAATTTCATCAAGTCCTTCCACTTCCTCATCTTCTTCTATCAGAAGGCTTTCTTGTCGAAGGTAGTCTTCGTACCTGGAATATCCAAAACCCTTGTGATCTCTTCCATGTATACCAAAAACTTCACCCAATGTGCTCTTGATAAAGATGCAAATAGTTAAATCTCTTACCAAACCTTGTGATCTATGCAATACCTAATTAACAAAATTAATAGCAGTTAGTCTTCTGTAATGACATCAAAACTCTGGCAATAAGTTACTACCAGTGTTACATAAACAAATCTCCATAACATGGAAAATCAATTTACTTGGGTGGAGGAGCTATCTCAGCCACTTTAAGAAAAATCTCACGATCGTGCAAATATTCACCGTTCTTTTCAAGTGCCTACAGTATAAAAAATTTAATCAGCAATTGTACTTTCAAAACTACTTGTATATTTTTCTTCATCATAGGTATTCACTACTTTTCAAATGACTACTTAAAAAAAAATTTCATCATTACTATAAACTCACCTTCTTTGCTTCGTTAGCTGAAGCAAACTCAACAAAGCCACAGCCCACATGGTTGCCCTTGTGGTTTACAATAAGCCGAACATGAACAACTTCTCCAACATCTTTGAAGAAATTGATGCTGTAAAAATGGAGGACAATATTAGTCATGAAAAACTCGCTCCAAGAACGAAAGAGGAAATGAAGAGTCTTTTTTCTTACATATTTGATATTATATCTGATATTTTTGTTCCTTCAGGGAGATTGGCAACAAAGAGCGTCTTTTTTCTTACGGCAACTGCCTGAATTTAACAGCCAAGTGTGTTCGCACAACTCTAAGGAGAAAAGGACAAATTGCATAACAACAAAAAGTAGATTCATCCCTAGAATAAGTCATCTTTCGACTTTGTGGTTCTCTTATTAAAAGCTAAGCGTTTCTTCTGAGCCTGACATATTTTGAAGATAATAAGTAAAGGTACCTTAACAAAATCGGGAGTTTCATCAAGTCCTTCCACTGTCTCATCTTCTTCTATCAGAAGGCTTTCTCGTCGAAGGTAGTCTTCGTAACTGAAATATCAAAAACCCTAGTGATCTCTCTATGTATACCAAAAACTTCACCCAACGTGCTCTTGATAACAACCTCAAGAGGCAAATAGTTAAATCCCTTACCAAAGCTTCTCTGCAAGGTTGTACCTAATTAACAAAAATAATAGTGTTATTCTACTGTAATGGCATCAAAACTCCATAACATGGAAAATCAATTTACTTGGGTCGTGGAGGGTATGGAGCTGTCTTAGCGACATCAAGAAAAATCTTATGATCGTGCAAATATTCACCATTCTTCTTTTCCAGCGCCTACAATATAAAAAATATAATCAGCTATTGTACTTTTCAAATTACTTTAATACTTTTTTCTTCATTACTACAAAACTACTCTCACCTTCTTTGCTTCGTTAGCAGAAGAAAACTCAACAAAGCCATAGCCCACATGCTTACCCTCGTGGTTTACAATAAGTCGAACACTAACAACTTTTCCAACATAATTGAAGAAATCGATGCTGTAAAAGTGGAGGATAAAATATCAGTCATGATAAACTTGCTCTGAGAACGAAAGTGGACATTTAAGGTGCTACTTACATATGTAATATTTCAGTTTGGGGAGAGAGATTGGCAACAAAGAGTACTTCCTGAATTTAACAGCCACGTGCGTTAGGACTTAAATTGCATAACAACAAAAAGTAGCCTCTCATCTGAAGATCCATCCCCAAAATAAGTCATCTTTCGACTTTGTGGAAACAGTTCTGTTATGAAAAGCTAAGCGCTTCTTCTGAGCCTGACATATTTTGAAGATAATAAGAGCAGGTACCTCAGCAAAATCAGGAGGTGACTCATCTTCTTCTATCGGAAGGCTTTCTTGTGGAAGGTAGTCGTCGTCAGAGAAGGTATTTTTCTTAGCGCAGATTCCGCCCTTCTTAGATTTCTTCAGATTCGGTTTGGTCTCCAAATCATCTTCTATCAGAAGGCTTTCTCGTCGAAGGTAGTCTTCGTACCTGGAATATCAAAAACCCTTGTGATCTCTCCATGTATAAAAGTTCACCCAATGTGCTCTTGATAACAAACTCAAGATGCAAATAGTTAAATCCCTTACCAAACCTTGTGATCTATGCAATACCTAATAACAAAAACAATAGTGTTAGTCTTCTGTAATGGCATCAAAACTCTAGCAATAAGTTACAACCAGTGATACATAAACAAAACTCCATAATATGGAAAATCAATTTACTTGGGTCGTAGAGCTGTATTATCGACATAAAGAAAAATCTTATGATCGTGCAAATATTCACCATTCTTCTTTTCCAGCGCCTACAATATAAAAAATATAATCAGCTATTGTACTTTTTAAATTACTTTAATACTTTTTTCATCATTACTACAAAACTACTCTCACCTTCTTTGCTTCGTTAGCTGAAGCAAACTCAACAACGCAACAGCACAAAGATTCGCCCTGCTGGTTCACAATAGGTTGAACACGAATAACTTTTCCAACATTTTTGAAGAAATCGATGCTGTAAAAGTGGAGGATCAAATATCAGTCATGAAAAACTTGCTCCAAGAACGAAAGAGGAAATTAAAGGTGCTACTCACATATCTGATATTTTAGTTTGGAGAGAGAGATGTCCAACAAAGAGCGTCTTTTTTCTTACGGCAACTTCCTGAATTTAAAAGCCAAGTGTGTTAGCACGACTCTAAGGAGAGAAGCACTTATATTGCATAACAACGAAAAGTTGATACATCCCAAGAATAAGTAATATTTCGACTTTATGGCAACAGTTGTGTTATTTCTTAAATACTAAGCGAATCTTCTGAGCCTGACATATTTCGAAGATCATAAGAACATGTACCTCGACAAAACGGGGAGATAATAAGAGCAAGATGCTTAATTGAACATAAACTTGTCCAACATATCTAACACGGTGTAAAGAAAATTGTTGTCAAAGAACAAGGGATTCCGACAATCTTAGGTTACCTTGTCCTCGGATTCTTGCTTATGTCTCTTCAGAATCGGTTTGGTGTCCAAACAATCTTCCGGCTTTCGCTTACCTAAAGAAGAGTAAGTTAAAATCAACAACCAAGTAAGTGGGTATTAAACACTAGATAAGAGAGAGAGCCACCCAATAAATTAGCTGATTTCTTGGCCATAGAGAAGATGAAAACAGCGACGGCCTATTTGCCGGGAAGAGTTGTGAGCAGCAATAAGTACCAATAATCCGACCGAGGAAGAAAGAAGGTAATTATAAAACAATAATCTGGTTTGGGCTTGGGCTTGGGCTTTTATTAGTTGGGTTTATATGTTTTGTTCCATCAAGTCTGAAGTAAGCCTCTTAAATACGCCCACATTTTGGTATTTCACTCTTTTTCAACATCATCTAAAATGTTGTTTTTGTAGATTCGCCTGCAGATTCAAAGCTCCTCCCATCAGAAGACATGACAATTACGAAGAAATACAAATTTTGCAAGGATGCTCAGGTGGGCAGGGTGTACAAAGACGTTTGTCAGAGCCTTCAACATTCTTGAAAGTCCCAATGGGGCATTCCTGAACCAACACATGAATCCAGAAAAAAAAACCGACAAGGAAAGAGATTTGCAAAAGAACACTATTGGGTCTGTATAATTTCATAGTTTATTTTGTTGCTGGATATAAGGACTAAGCATAATAAACCACAAGACTTACAAAGCAAAATGTTCACTTTGAAGAAAAAGAAGAATCGTCCCGCCGACCAAATATTTGTTACCATTCGCTATTGGCTTTCCAAGGCTTTGACCATCAGAACTCAGAGATCCACGCAGGTTACATGTCAAAAAGAGGAAACTGGATAGAGCCAATTACTGAACAAATTTGGATATGTGACTTGACAGTCAGATGAGTAAACAGATGGCTGCCAGATTTTCTATTTAATAGAAAATAAATAAATAAGCAGAAAAGTGAACACTCTCCTCTCCCATTGAGAATGCCCAACACCACTACCAGCCAGTTTAGCACTAATCACCAGTCATCATACTCACGCATTTTTGCTTTCCTCATCGTCAAAACAGAGTTTTGCATACTCAATCGATGACTATGTAAAATGTTTTTAATAGACAGACATAAACATGATCAACAGAAGTTGGATGTTATAATCATTTTAAAGCAATAATTTCTTACAGTTATGTTGTAAAACTGAGATAGGGAAAGTCTCTGGCCTTTAATTGCAACCCCAGGACCGGTGGTGAGTGTCAACATTCCTTGACCATATACACCCAAGTTCACATTACAAGTAATGACAGAATTTTCCTACAACAATAACAAGTCAATCCAACCAACGGAACAGAAAGAGATATAATAAGATTTCCAAGTATACCGTTACAACTTCAAGGACAGATACGAAGGCACCGCAGGGTTTCCTTCACCATCAATTTGTATCATAGAATTCAACATGAGCAACATCTTCGTAACAAGTCGTAATGCACCAAAAACCTTCATTTAAGGACAAAATAACTTTACATAGCAAAACATATAGGAAAAGCAAGACAATAAAAGAGAAACATGATTGTCACTGAATGGTTTAGGAACAATAACCTGCTTTTATAACGGAGTTAGTCATTGAAAGCTCTTCCGCAACAAGCTAAAATTCTGAAACTGGATATTTTGATAGCCCAAAGACAATGCTGCTGACTGATTTGACCTCTGACCTTCATTATCAGAAAAATAAAATAAAACCATTTAGGGGACATACAAACTACTTGAAGAAAGAGAGACCAAGGAGCTTGTATTTAGGTAACCTTTTAATAAGAAAAAGATTTGAAAATTGCAAGGTCAATTGTTAAAAGAAAACATAGAGAAAGTTTCTTGTTTTAGTAATTAGATTATAAAGGTGTGCGTGGATCACAAAATAATCAGGGCAGAGAAGATGAATTCAGGACTTTATCGAGAGAAAAAAAGACATTCAGGAAATAACTGACATGCATTATGGCTTTAAAATATGCTTAATTTTAAATGAATTTAATTCTAATATTAATAACGTATGTTCAGATTACGTATGACCACCTAAATTCTAAATTTCAGTAGATTATGATTTATGTTAAAATCACTCCGGATGATTGTCATGTGAAGATCATCAAGCAGACCAATAGCTTGGATGATCATCAAGCAGATGCAAGAGAAGGAAAGACAGACAGAGAGACTCAACGGCATTTCATTCATACACTAATGGTGGAAGAGGGATGCAAGTTCCATAATTTATCAAAAATCTAATCTATTAAAACAGAGTGCTATTTTGTGACCAAACAAGAAAAAAATGCATGTAATACTATTCCTATCATGGATAACTTTTAAACTTTCAATTTTTGTGGATAACTATCATGTTTC
>PKML01055279.1:724549-746046 GCA_002933935.1 Eutrema yunnanense | reverse complement strand
GTCGTTGACTCGATGTCCTCATCAGGGGGGGGGGGCTAACTATGGGGGTGAAAATCCCGGCCCAATAAACAAGCACATAAAAGCCCAAAGAAGTAAAAGACAGAAACGAGGTAAAGAGTCGAGCTGGAGTTCACCATCATGACTTATGATCAAAGGAGAATATATGCTAATTTGTCAGTCAACCCCGTTCTGACCAAAGATTCGGTCAAACCAGTGAGTTAAGGCGTCTAAGCGTAACGGTTGAATCCACCAGATTAATTGTAGTTCATGGTGAATCAAGCGGAGTAAATGACATCATTAAACACAGACTCATAATATAAAAGCAAGAGCAAGGGCGAGGAGCAAAACAACTTCTTCCACTTGGAATTAGCACTACACACTCAATACTTTTCAATTCTTTGTTCTTGTTCTTGTGTAAACACTCTCAATGATGAAATATTAAACTCGTTTATTCTCGCATTTCTTCTCTAAAATCACATTTGATCCGTTCAGCTCACTCCGAGCAATAATCTTTATGTTTATTGCTCAAAAACCATTCGATTATTCTGTTATTAAAGATAGGCAAAAGTCCTTCGATAATTTCTATTTATAAATTTGACCGTATTAATTTCAGCTACAACATACACAACATACACATTCACACACACACATATATATATAGATAAAATTGTATCTTACTTTCTTAATTAAAACAAAAATTGTTATGAGCTCAAAAAAAAAACGTACTTCGTATTATTGGACTAACAATTTTCTCACTTGATTTGTTTATTTGCCCATTTGATTACAGTGGTCCTACTGCGTCTTCCATGGACCACAGATTGTTCGACTTTCCTAAAAGGGGACCATGTATTTAGATTTGACTTCAAAGATTTTCTTCAAAAAATGGAACCACTAGTCTCTTCGCTTAGGTCCCACTAGATGGCCATAAGCTCTCTAAATAATTCTGCACTGCCCGTTTCTTTTTTACCTCCATGACCATGAATTATCCTTACGATGACTTCCTCGACCTCTTCTTCTCTAGCAACACTGCCGCGAGAACTAAACCTAAACTCAACCCCACACTAACTCGTATTCGACCAACACATCAAGAATAAATATAACCAAGTAATCATACATCACGCTCTAGAAGCGCCCACACAACTACCAAAAGAGAGGGGGTAACACAATAAAGATATCTCGAGCCAATAGCTCACAGGTTTTTGGGTCACACAGACTCCTGAGGCGCGTCCGAGCCTCTACGACGATGCTTCCAGTGCCAAGGTACACACCTCACCTCCCCGGTCGCAGCGGTTATGGTGCCAAGGTCATAGACCCCACCGGTCCCAACAAGCAAATGGGTTCCAACAACAAGTAAACACCCCACCGGATTTCCATTCACGATGGTTCCGTGGTCTTGGCGTAAGACCCTTGTCAATTCCCGCAAACAGTTCGTACCACGAGCGCCTCTCACGCTGTGACGAATACCTCGTAGTGCTTTCACACCATCTAACTACTTTACAATCATTAATCCATCAACAGGCTTATCAAACATGTATGCTGGTTTTTCCTCTAATGATTTCCTAGTCCATATTCATTCACAAGTATAGATCCACATGATGCATCACATAAACGTGCCCGTACTTCGTAGCACGTAGCATACTGGAGTATACTTAGACTCAACATACCAGAAGAAGACAAGAAAACATAGAGAGAAACCTAGATTTAATCCTCACCTTAGAGATCTGGATATTAGAGTTCTGGAGAGAGGATGGCACGGCTCAGATCTGAGTTAACGTTGACTCGAAGCAAGGGAATCAAGAAGGCGGCGGCTAGGAGCAACGTCACGGCGGCTCCTCCTCGAAGCGGCGGTGGTCGGCGGCTAGGAGCAACGTCACGGCGGCTCCTCCTCGAAGCGGCGGTGGTCGGCGGCGACGGAAGACGGCGGCGGCGGTGGCTCGGGGCCGACGGCTCGGTGAGATCTAGGGGGCTAGGGTTTCTGTTTTGCAAAATAGCCTCCTTCTCCTTTAATGACTGGTATTTATAGGGGCTAGGATTAGGGTTTTTCTGATGGGCCTTTTCTTGTTGGGCTTTTTCTCCTTGGGCCAAAATTGGGATGTTACAACTCTCCCCCTGTTGAAAGGAATTCGTCCCCGAATTCTCCCCTACCACTTTAGCTATGTGCTCGTCCTTAAAGAGCTCGGGGTAATCTTCTCGCATTTGCTGTTCCGGCTCCCACGTTTCCTCGCGGATACCATTTCGTTCCCAACAGACCTTAACGCACTTTGTTCTCTTGCCATGGATTTCCATCTACAGACATTCTAGTACTTCTACTGGTGTACTCACAACCGATAAGTTCGTACCCAAGTCACTTGGCGGCTGAGGCAAAATGAGCTCTGGCTCTCTCACTACCTTTCTTAGGAGCGATATGTGAAACACGTCGTGGAGTTCTGACAACTCTGGCGGTAGCTCTAGCCGATAGGCTACTTCCTCGATTTTCTCGATGATGGGGTACGGCCCCATGTATCTTGGCTTAAGTTTCTTCAGCTTCCGGTGTTCAACATTTCCCCTAAATGCTCTCAGTTTCAAGTACACCTCTTCTCCCACTGCAAATGCTGAGTCGGTCCGACGCTTATCTGCATAACTCTTTTGGCGGTCATGGGCTTCCTTTAGCCTTTTCTTAAGCAATTCTACTTGCTCGTTCGCTTCCTTTACCACTTCTTGCTCCAGACCCTTCCTTTCACCCACTTCTGTCCAACAAAGGGGTGTACAACACGGTCTTCCATACAGGGCTCCGTATGGAGCCATACCGATACTAGTGTGGTAACTGTTGTTGTATGCGAACTCCGCCAAGGGTAAGAACTTTCCCCAGTTTCCGGCCCAATCCAGAACGCATGCTCTCAGCATATCCTCTAGGGTCCGAATCGTCCTTTCCGATTGACCGTCCGTCTGAGGATGGTATGCCGTACTCAAGTGTACCTTCGTTCCCATCTTTTTCTAAAAGGCTTGCCAAAAACTAGCGGTAAACTTCGGATCTCTATCTGATACAATACTCACTGGCACTCCGTGCAGCCTCACAATTACGTCCAAGTACTTTTGTGCCAACTGTTCCGCTCCATCTGTCTTCTTAATTGGCAAAAAGTGAGCTGATTTAGTAAGCCGGTCCACGATTACCCAAATCGCGTTCTTCTTATCTAGGGTCATAGGCAATCCCGTTACAAAGTCCATAGTCACCATGTCCCATTTCCATTCTGGTAATGGCAAGTTCTGGAGTAACCCGCTGGGCGCCATATGTTCTGCTTTCACTTGCTGACATGTCGCGCACTGCGCCACCCAATTAGCAATGTCTCGCTTCATTCCGCCCCAATGGTAGTACCTCTTCATGTCTTGGTACATCTTAGTGCTCCCAGGATGAATTGAAAATCGCGACTGATGAGCTTGGCTCAGCACTTCCTTCCGTAACGTCTCATCGTTAGGCACACACACCCGGTTCCTATACAGGTATGTCCCATTGTCGGCAACGTGGTACCCAACCACTTGGTTGTCGACTAGCTCTTTTAAAGAGGGGTCCTTCCCTTGAGCTTGTCGGATTTTCCAAAGTAAATCAGCATTGTCCAATGCTTTTAGTCCCGTGGTATTTTCCTCTATCTGGGTCACTCCCAACCTTAAACTGGCTAAAGTCCCTATCAACTCTTGTACCCCTTTGACTTCTGCTACATCATTTCTGCGCCTACTCAACGCGTCGGCTACCTGGTTAGCCTTGCCAGGATTGTAAGTAATGTTCAGGTCGTAGTCCGCCAGCAACTCCATCCATCTCCGTTGCCATAGATTTAGGTCACCTTGGGTGAAGATATGCTTTAGACTTTGATGATCAGTAAAGATATTAACTTTCTCCCCGTACAAGTACGCACGCCAAATCTTAAGAGCAAAAACCACTGCTGCTAACTCCAAATCTTGAGTGCGGTAGTTCGTCTCATGGGTTCGTAGTTGCCTAGATGCGTATGCTATGATCTTCTCCTCCTGCATAAGCACACATCCCAATCCTGTCCCAGAGGCATCGGTGTATACGTCATATGGTATACATGTCCGTGGTATAACCAACACCGGTGTTTGAGTTAGTCGCTTCTTCAACTCCTCAAAACTCTTAGTACGGGCTTCCGTCCACTCGAATTTCACGTCCTTTCCAATTAACCTTGTCAGAGGCCTTGACAGTCTGGCAAAATCTGGCACAAATCTACGGTAGTAGCCGGCTAAACCTAGAAAGCTACGGACCTCGGTAACATTCTTAGGAGTAGGCCATTTTGTCACGGCGGTTGTCTTTTCGGGATCCACTGCCACTCCTGCTTCCGAAACGACATGGCCGAGAAATCCTATCTCCCTCTGCCAAAAGCTACATTTACTCAACTTAGCAAACACTCGGTGCTCCCTTAGTTTTTGGAGTATCATCCGCAGATGCCAGTCATGCTCCCTCTCGCTCCTCGAGTAGACCAGAATGTCGTCAATGAATACGATCACACATTTATCCAAATGCTCGCGGAAAAGATCATTTATTAACTTCATAAAAGCGGCAGGTGCGTTCGTCAGACCAAACGGCATTACCACGAACTCGTAATGTCCATAACGCGTTCGGAATGCTGTTTTCCTAATGTCCTCTTCCGCTATCCGAATCTGATGGTATCCTGACGCTAGATCGATCTTAGAGAACCACGAAGCTCCTTGCAGTTGGTCCAGCAACTCGTCGATACTTGTTCTTAATTGTCACCTTATTCAACCCCCGGTAATCGATGCACAAACGAAAGCTTCCATCTTTCTTTTTCACAAACAGCACCGGCGCTCCCCACGGTGAACTGCTCGGTCGGATGAATCCTTTGTCTGTAAGGTCCTCCAGTTGTTTCTTTAATTCTGCCATTTCCGCTGGCGCTAGACGGTATGGGGCTTTCGAGACAGGGGCCGTCCCTGGTTCTAGCTCAATAGTGAAATCGTCTCCCCGCGTCGGTGGTGGTCCTGTCAATGGTGCAAACACGTCCGCGTATTCAGCAGCTACAGGTACGTCTTCTAACCTTTGGGTCATTCCTTCTCCGGTCATAGATATTGTAGCCAAGTACGCCTCACATCCTTTCTCTACCAGCTCTGTTGCGTGAATCATTGAGATTATCGGCACGCCGGTGTCAGTTTTCACTCCTTGAAAAACTAGCCGTCCTTCGGGTCGTGGGATGTAAACACGCGTCCGTCGGCAATCCAAAACAGCCTGGTAATGCGTTAACCAATCCATTCCAAGGATAACGTCGT
Organism: Eutrema yunnanense; assembly: GCA_002933935.1. NCBI lineage: Eukaryota > Viridiplantae > Streptophyta > Magnoliopsida > Brassicales > Brassicaceae > Eutrema > Eutrema yunnanense. Next base: position 740,781 of record PKML01055279.1, on the reverse strand, counting down.
AGTGGTTCAACTCCATCTCCACTAAGGTCCACGGCAGCTTTGTCCCTTCCAACTTAATGGGCACATCTTCATGCAGACCAATAGACCTCACCTGCTCAGTCCCGGCAGTCTCAATCGCTTTCGACCTCGGGGTGAACTTTCCAGTGAAGGTCCAACACTTAGTCAACCTCGGGCTCACAAAACTATGCGTAGCACCGGTGTCGAACAAAGTGTAAGCTTTCATTCCTCCTACCGAAACCGATCCTACACGATTTATACTTATGACTAAGTATGCAATTTCCGTTTCGCACACAAATTTCACAACTTCACGACCATACACTAATAAGGGAATACTTACCAGCGATCGGTGCGGCTCCTTCGGGATCTCCCATTGCGAACACACGAGGTCCCACTGCTTGCCTCTTAGCTGGCGGTAGCGGTAATATCCCTTGCTGCTGAATTGGCACGACCGCTCGACAGTCCTTTGCGTAGTGTCCATGCTTCCCACAACGGTGGCATTTGCGTTCCCTTGCATCTGCACGGCAATCCTTAAGGAGGTGGCCAACTCTTCTGCACCCGTGGCACCTGGTCACACCACACGGCCCTGTATGCCTCCTCCCACAGCGAGTGCATAGCTGAATGTGGTCGGTAGTCCTTACCGCAGCCATATCATCCCATGTCCTCTTGGGTGCTTCCTGCCCCCGGGATGCACGAGCTTGAGCATTCTTAGCCTTCCTTAGCTCCTCCTCAAGTCCAATTTCCTGATTAGCGGCTGTCTCCACTAGCTCCACCATACTAGGGTACTTCCGAATTGAGCAACGGTTCTTCAACTCTAACCTCAGTCCCTTCATGAACTGACGGATCAAGTCGGCTTCGGTGAAATGCTTCCTGGTAAACCTCCTCAAACGGTTGCACTCCTCCTTGTACTCCCTCACAGTACGGTTATCCTGACGAAGGTCCTCAAAGGCACTCTCCATTTGGTCCATGGCTTCCGGTGGAAAATATTCTCGAGAGAACTCGTCCTTAAAGTCATCCCAAGTCAATTCATAGCGTCCACGGATCCTTTCCACCACACCGTCCCACCAAATCAGCGCCTCGTCCTTAAGGTACTGAACAGCCAACTCCCTTCGGTACACCTCCGGGCACCTTATCGATTCGAAATTCCATTCAAGCCTCTTCTTCCAATTGTCTGCAGAGATCGGATCAGACTTTCCTCCAAATGGATTCGTGCCCATGTCCCTCATGAGTCTCATAGCCTCATGGTAAGTCAGTCCTGGCACATTGACTCGCTCAGGCGGTGGGGGCGGCAATTGTCGTTCTTGGGCATTCACTTGTGGGTTCGGTTCATTCCTCCACTCACCATACCTCCCTTGGTATCGGCGCAGCTCCTCCAACACTGCAGCGTTGGCCGCGGCTGGTACTGGGTCAGGCTCCCCAACTCGGTTTCCTCCTGGTTGGTTCACTTCCTCCCGGTACTGGTCATTCTGATTCTCAGTCACACTCCCGTCGGCGGTGTGGTCTTGTTCTCCCTGAGCTTCACGACGAGCTGCGGATCTGGTCAACATGTTTCTGGCGTTCCTTGGTGGCATCTGTACAAAAACGAGAGCAAGTGAGTCAGTCCGGTCCCGTAAAGACTGATCTCCCTGCAAGATAGACAACAACAATAACTGGAGGCTCATCTAGGTGGTGGTTTTTATAACTTTGAAAGATCCCCTTTTTGAAAACGTTGAAATCCGATTTTTTTTTCCCATCCCCACTAACCTAGAATTATCCTCCTCTCGAAACCCGCTCTGATACCACTTGTAATGACCCGAGCTCGGCCAATTTAATTCCTAAATATTATCTTTCATTTAATCCCAAAGAGTCTTACAAATCCAACTTAAACCGTAATTAACCGAAGCAAATAACGAAACAAATGGTCTTTAAATGAAATAACCGAAAAGCCAAATAAAAACCCCAAAGGAGAACTTCCGAACTCCCAAAACCTCGCACCACACCGGGATTACTCATCCAGTTCCACATACTCAATATCATCAACAGCATCATCATAATAATCATCATCACCTAGAAGAAGAGAGAGGGGTGAGTAATGGGGATTACTCAGCGAGAACTAAACCTAAACTCAACCCCACACTAACTCGTATTCGACCAACACATCAAGAATAAATATAACCAAGTAATCATACATCACACTCTAGAAGCGCCCACACAACTACCAAAAGAGAGGGGGTAACACAATAAAGATATCTTGAGCCAATAGCTCACAGGTTTTTGGGTCACACAGACTCCTGAGGCGCGTCCGAGCCTCTACGACGATGCTTCCAGTGCCAAGGTACACACCTCACCTCCCCGGTCGCAGCGGTTATGGTGCCAAGGTGCATAGACCCCACCGGTCCCAACAAGCAAATGGGTTCCAACAACAAGTAAACACCCCACCGGATTTCCATTCACGATGGTTCCGTGGTCTTGGCGTAAGACCCTTGTCAGTTCCCGCAAACAGTTCGTACCACGAGCGCCTCTTACGCTGTGACGAATACCTCGTAGTGCTTTCACACCATCTAACTACTTTACAATCATTAATCCATCAACAGGCTTATCAAACATGTATGCTGGTTTTTCCTCTAATGATTTCCTAGTCCATATTCATTCACAAGTATAGATCCACATGATGCATCACATAAACGTGCCCGTACTTCGTAGCACGTAGCATACCGGAGTATACTTAGACTCAACATACCAGAAGAATTCAAGAAAACATAGAGAGAAACCTAGATCTAATCCTCACCTTAGAGATCTGGATATTAGAGTTCTGGAGAGAGGATGGCACGGCTCAGATCTGAGTTAACGTTGACTCGAAGCAAGGGAATCAAGAAGGCGGCGGCTATGAGCAACGTCACGGCGGCTCCTCCTTGAAGCGGTGGCGGTCGGCGGCGACGGAAGACGGCGGCGGCGGTGGTTCGGGGCCGACGGCTCGGGGCCGACGGCTCGGTGAGATCTAGGGGCTAGGGTTTCTGTTTTGCAAAATAGCCTCCTTCTCCTTTAATGACTGGTATTTATAGGGGCTAGGATTAGTGTTTTTCTGCTGGGCCTTTTCTTGTTGGGCTTTTTCTCCTTGGGCCAAAATTGGGATGTTACAGTAACCATGGCCAGGAGGGAATTTGTAACTCCGCGTCCACGGGTTTGTCCGTGGATGATGATGTAGAGGAGCCTAATCCTGATGAGTCAAAGGGCTTGAGGTTGGTTCACTTACTGGTGGCTGCTGCAGAGGCATCAACTGGTGCCAATAAAACGCGAGAGCTAACTCGAGTAATACTTTCAAGGCTTAACGAGTTGGTTTCTCCCAATAACCGAACCAACATGGAGAGGTTAGCTGCTCACTTCACCAACGGCCTTTCAAAGTTGCTCGAACGAGCTAATGTTCAGCGGCACTGCGGTCCTCACCAACATCGTGATGTTCATGATCAGGCGGATGTGATCTCGGCGTTCCAAATGCTGCAGAACATGTCTCCGTACGTTAACTTCGGTTACCTTACCGCCACACAGGCTATCCTTGAAGCAGTAAAGTATGAGCGGCGAATCCATATCGTGGACTACGATATCACAGAAGGTGTTCAATGGGCCTCGTTTATGCAGGCCTTGGTGTCTAGAAATACAGGCCCATCGGCCCAACATCTTAGGATCACCGCTTTGTCAAGAGCCACTAACGGTAAAAAATCCGTAGCTGCTGTCCAAGAGGCTGGACGGTATCTAACAGCATTTGCGGAGTCGATCGACCAGCCGTTTTCGTACCACCACTGTAAACTCGACAACGACACATTCAACGTTTCATCGCTGAAACTTGTGAGAGGAGAAGCAGTGGTGATCAACTGTATGTTGCATCTCCCTCGGTTTAGCCACCAAACACCCAATTCTCTCATTTCCTTTCTATCGAAATCTAAAATTCTAAACCCCAAACTGGTAATACTCGTTCACGAGGAAGTTGGTCTGATGGGAAACCAAGGCTTCCTCTATCGATTTATGGACTTGCTACATCAGTTCTCAGCCATATTTGACTCTCTTGAGGCAGGCCCGGCCCGTGGCTTTGTTGAAAGTGTTTTTATTGGGCCGTGGGTTTCAGGTTGGTTGACGCGTATTACTGCTGATGATGCGGAAGTCGAGAGTTTTGCTTCGTGGAGAGGGTGGTTAGAGACTAATGGATTCAAACCGGTGGATGTGAGCTTCGCCAACCGTTGTCCAGCAAAGCTCCTTTTAAGCTTGTTTAACGATGGGTATAGAGTAGAAGAACTGGGCCAAAACGGACTAGTTTTGGGATGGAAATCTCGGCGTCTTGTGTCGGCCTCTTTTTGGGCCTCGCGTGATTCTAGTCAGTAAATTCTCATTTTCTTGCATTCTCTAGATAATACATACATGAAACAATGATTTATGAAGACATCATTTATATAAATATATTTTTTTGATAAAAATATTATGTAGATATCGAACTTCTAAATAACGTGAAAGGACATTGTTATTATATTTATACTAGATTAGGTTCTGCGTGACACACGGTAAAATATAAAATATTTAGATTTTAAAATTGATAACAAGCATAATTATGATCCGTATAATTAGATTTTAAATAAAAATCCTCGTTTAGTTATCCTGAAATTATGTTTTGTAATTTACAATTAAGAAAAATAAAAAATGATCCATATTACCCATAAACAACCCTTCTAAATGATTGTGAGGAATTTTTTCTTTTTCAAATCTTATTTAACTTAAAATTAAATATAATTGTTAAAATAAATGTTTTTTTTAAAAATATTATCTTCTGAAACTTAATTGTTTTAACATGTTAGAAAATTTATGTTTAATTTTACACCTCTAAATTTTTGTCATAAAAGAACTATCAAACATACAATAACAAACTGTTATTATCTAATTTTATATATTTTGAATATTATATAGATTTAATAGTTTACATTGTTTTTTTATTTTGTAGTTTCTATTTTAATTTCTTGTACTTTATTTTTTCCGATTTTATTAGTTTTCATTTTCTTAAAACACAATTTCCTTTTCGTTTTTTTGTTATTTAAAAATAAATAACTAAACATTAGAAATTTTATATTATTACATTGATACTTGTCACAATATAAATTAACAATGACACATGCTTCAATCTGGTGAATTATAATTATCATTCATGTGATATTAAACACACTCAGCTTTATATAATAAGGTATTTTTAAATATTAAATTTATTTATTGATCAACAAATATATTATTTACAATAATTCAGTCCCATCATAGTTTAAGAAGTTGAAAAAAAAATCCAGAAAATTTCGAAAGCAATGAAAAACCGAGCAATCTCAGCTAGTTCTTCACAGACTTTGCCAACATTGAAGTAGATGATGCGATCGCATATGGTCTTATCGATGGTACCAATAAGGTGGTTATTGAAGGAACCAGAATTCGCACATATCGTAGATCGGCGAATTCAATTTAGAGTTTAGGAGAATTATTTTATTAGATCCATAGCTGTGCCGTTGAAGGCTGCCTACGTACCCTTTGAAGGGATCAAGCCAAAACGTAGTTCTTGTTACAAAGGATGTTGTGGGATTTTGAGATGATTAAGAATGAGGCGATGGCCTCCTTATTTATAAGTCTTGAAGTCCTTAGCTCTTCCTTTTCCTTCTTGACTTTGTATTGGCAATTATCCCTTTTCCTTGAAGCTGATAAGGATAATCTCCTTTCTTTCCGGGATTTGCCTTTATCCAAATAAAGGAAATCTTCTCTTTATTAATTAAAGGAAATTTCCCTTTAATTACGTAGATCGGTCTCGATGGGCCTTGAAGTTGATTGTTGGACTGATTTCTATTCAAACCGGGTTAAACCGGGGGAGTGCTAAATCCCCCTCTAACAATTAGTCCCCCCCTCAGTTCGGCGAAAGAGTGTTCGAGTTCGGCGGATTTCTTTAGCCCGATTGGAGTTGAAATCAGCATCTGGTCGAATTTCCTTTTAGACGTTGTTCGTCTTTGTTCCAGCAAAAATTACTAAAGACGAGAGATTGAGCTCGAGACTGAGCTCGGCGTTTGTTAGTTAGGTGCGAGGTTGGTCTCGGCTTTTCCAAGTTCGGTTTCGATAGTTCGTGCGGGACTGTGAGGTCGGCGAGCTGTGATTGCGAGCTGCCCAATTGTTTAGATCGGTGAATTACGATTACGAGTTGCCATACTGCGGGGTCAGCGAGCTGTGCGGTCGGAGAACTGCGATCGTGAGTTTGGCCGAGCAGGGGGTTGGCGAGCTGTGGCCGTGAGTTAGGTGGGGCTGCGAGATCGGCGAACTGTGACTTCATGATGAGTAAGTTGCGACTGAGCTACCTAACTGTTAGACCGACGAGCTGCGACCGCTAGCTACCTTACTGTCGGATCGTCGAGCTACGACCACGAGCAGCCTTACTGCGAAGTAGGCGATATGTTCGATTGCGAGGTAGGCGAAGTGCTTGAGTTCGGCTTGATGATACGAACTGTACGAGTTCGGCGAACTGACTGAGTTCGGCTTAGAGGGACGGACCCTGTGATTGAATTTGAATAGAAAATTTATTCGAATAATAAATAATTTTTTTTTTTTGATAAGAGATACCTGAATTTTAGGGAGCTCGGTGGACGAGCTATGATCGGTAAGTTTTTTTTTTTTTTTTTTTTTTTTTTAATTCCGGTTCTCGGACTTGATTTGATCGGAGCTTGCATCGTCCGGTCATTGCCCCAGGTGGAAATTGTGAGGAGCTCGGTTGATGTATGGTGGGCCAGAATCTTGGCCTGCTATGCCACATATCATATGGGCCATAAGCAAATTTGAGCCCAAATAAAAACAATATGACTTTTCTTCGCCAGTTCGGTTTTGTCGCAGGTCGGCGTCGTGTGCTTCATGGTCGGCATGCATGCTGCTTGACATGCAAGTTACATCCTCTCTGGTCATGGTGGTCTTCATGCTCGGCAAGTGAGCTCGTGAGGTTTCTTGGTGAGTTCGTCACGTTGAGTTTGAGATCATCGGTTCGATAAGCGCGCCTCGGCGAGCTCGGCGTGTTCTACGAGTTCGGTGAGTGATCTCATGTTCGGCACGTCTCCAAGCTCGGCAGTTCGACACGTCTCCAAGCTCGGCGGTTTGGCACGTCTCCATGCTCAGCACGTCCTTTGCCGTGATCGTGTGGTTCGTCTCGGTGAGCTCGTGATCTCTTCTACGTGATCGTGACGTGACGTGTTGGCGTTTACGACTTCATGTTTGGTGGTGATCGGCATGTTCATGCCGGTGATTGGAGAATTGTTGAACATGACGAGAAGAGCTGGAGGCTTTGTCGGATTTCTAGGGTTTAAAAATAATTCTCCATAAACACCAGATTTTTCTCCCCCCCTCCTTCTAGCGCCAATTGAAGGAACCAGAATTCGCACATATCGTAGATCGGCGAATTCAGTTTAGAGTTTAGGAGAATTATTTTATTAGATTCATAGCTGTGCCGTTGAAGGCTGCCTACATACCCTTTGAAGGGATCAAGCCAAAACGTAGTTCTTGTTACAAAGGATGTTGTGGGATTTTGAGATGATTAAGAATGAGGCGATGGCCTCCTTATTTATAAGTCTTGAAGTCCTTAGCTCTTCCTTTTCCTTCTTGACTTTGTATTGGCAATTATCCTTTTTCCTTGAAGCTGATAAGGATAATCTCCTTTCTTTCCGGGATTTGACTTTATCCAAATAAAGGAAATCTTCTCTTTATTAATTAAAGGAAATTTCCCTTTAATTACGTAGATCGGTCTCGATGGGCCTTGAAGTTGATTGTTGGGCTGATTTCTATTCAAACCGGGTTAAACCGGAGGAGTGCTAAATCCCCCTCTAACAGTTATCTTCTCTAGATTAATTCTCTAATCATTTGAATACTTGCACGGGTTCAGTAGGAAAGGCAACCGGTGAGACGGTCTGCGGTCCGACCCCGTGTCCTAATAATTAAAACCCCAATTAATATATATATATATATATATAAAGATATGTTTTTGAACCTAACAACCTAACTCTAAACCGAGCAATCTCAACTACTTTTTTCAAAATACCAGCGCTATCCTTATGCCTTGCAGACGTAACAAAGACTAAATGCAGGGTCTTAGTTTTCAAAATACCAGCGCTACTCTTATGCTATGCAGACGTAACAAACAATAAATGCATGGTATTAGTTTTCAAAATACCAACGCTACTCTTATGCTATGCAGACGTAACACATACTAAATGCAGGGTATTAGTTTTCAAAATACAAGCGCTACTCTTATGCCATGCAGACGTAACAAAGACTAAATGCATGGTATTAGTTTTGAAAATACCAACACTACTCTTATGCCATGCAGACGTAACAAAGACTAAATACATGGTATTAGTTTTGAAAATACCAGCGCTACTCTTATGCCATGCGGACGTAACAAAGACTAAATACATGGTATTAGTTTTCAAAATACCAGTGTTACCCTTATACCAACGCAGACGTAACAAAGACTAATTACAGGGTATTAGTTTCTAAAATACCAGTGCTACCCTAATGCTCTAGCAGACAAATATAATGAGGCAGATTGTTTGGTAAAAGAAATGGTGGTGTTGTCCTGACAAGAGGTGGCACTAACATGCGACGGTATATAAGATGATATAGGTAGAGTAAGAGCAGAGCTCGACCTTGTTTTGTTATGAACTTAAAAAATAAGCCCATAATTTCGGGCCTCATAATATTTCGGAACCTATGTATATGAATGATATGATGGGAGACATAAATAGTAAACTCTGCTTTTTATATTTAGAATAATTTGATTGGCAGACCACAATATGGAAGATGAAAAATTTCGAAAATTTGTTTTTTTTTTTTTTTTAAATTGTGTTTTCATATTTGTTCTTGTTTCTCTGCCACAACTTCTTTTTATACTTGGTTTCTTCTTATTTTTTTTGGCAAATTTAGAAAATATTAGCATGTCATGTGTTTCATTGTTATATCGACAATATGCCAAGTATTCCCTTGATATTGTATTCCTCCTAAACTAAGAGTTACATTTTTCCTCCCATTCCATTGTTTTGAGTTAACTAAACTTTCAAAAAATGATATGTAAGATGATTATGGAGGTATGCCGTCCAAACAAATGATAAACGTAGTTGTTTCTTTGTTTTTACTCGTTTAGGGTTTCACAGACAAATCAACAATTTTTTGAAGTGTTTTGGCAGATTGTTTGGTAAAAGAAATGGTGGCGATGTCCTGACAAAAGGCGGCGCTAACATGCGATCGTATATAATATGCTATAGGTAGAGTTAGAACAGAGCTTGACCTTGTTTTGGCAGTTTTGTTATGAACTTAAAGAATAAGCCCATAATTTCGGGCCTCATAATATTTCGGAGCCTTTGTATATGAATGATATGGTCGTACATAAATAGTAAACTCTTCTTTTTAAATTTAGAATAATTTGATTGGCAGACCACAATATGACAGATGAAAATTTTTAAGAATTCGTTTTAAAAAAAAAATTTGTGTTTTCAAATTTGTTCTTGTTTTCTCTGCCACAACTTCTTTTTATACATGGTTTCTTCTTATTCCTTTGGCAGATTTAGAAAATATTAATTATCATGTCATGTATTTCATTGTTATTTCGACAATATGCCAAATATTTCCTTGGTATTGTATTCCTCCTAAATTAAGAGTTACATTTTTCCTCCCATTACATTGTTTTGAGTTAACTAAGCTTTCAAACGATGATATATAAGATGATTATGGAGGTATGACATCCAAACAAATGATTAACGTATTTGTTTCTTCGTTTTTACTCGTTTAGAGTTTCGTAGAGAAATCGATAATTCATTGCAGTGTTTTGGCATATTGTTTGGTAAAAGAAATGGCGGCGCTATCCAGACAAAGTGCGGCGCTAACATTCAACGATATATAATATGCTATAGGCAGAGTTAGAGTAGAGCTCAGCCTTGTTTTGGCAGTTTTGTTATAAACTTAGAGAATATGCCCATAATTCCGGGCATCATAATATTTCGGAGCATGTGTATATGAATGATATGGTCGTAGACATAAATAGTAAACTCTGCTTTTTTAAATTTAGAATAATTTGATTGACAGACCACAATATGGCAGATGAAAAATTTCTAGAATCCTTTTATTTTTTTTAAACAAATGGTGTTTTCATATTTGTTCTTGTTTCTCTGCCATAACTTTTTTTTATACGTGGTTTCTTCTTATTCCTTTGGCAGATTTAGAAAATATTAGCATGTCATGTATTTCATTGTTATATCGATAATATGCCAAGTATTCCCTTGGTATTGTATTCCTCATAAACTAAGAGTTACATTTTTCCTCCCATTCCATTGTATTGAGTTAACTAAACTTTCAAACGATGATATATAAGATGATTATGGAGGTATGATGTCCAAACAAATTATAAGTGTTTTTTTGATCATTGTTTGGGGCCAAGACATCCACTGGTTTTTAAAGAAGAGTTTAGGCAGAGAGCATGCAGTCTACACTGTCAAACACATCGTTTCGTTCAACTTATTGGACGACACCATTTTCTCACTCAGACAAAAACAAACGATACCAACTTCAGGGCCCAATCGTTGCTATCAACAAAACGAGTTTGGCAAAATTATCTTAACTCCCGTCTGCTTACTCTGTTCCCAGAAGCAGATGCTGCATGCATATATATGAAGATAGACTTATTCCTCGTTGGCAGTCTGGTTCCTAGAGGATATAGGCTGCTTTTGCTCTGTCTTAAAGCTGCTTTGGAAATAGATTGCTGGTAACCACTGCTCTTTGGTGCAGAGACCTGGCAAATTCTGATTTGGAAACAGATATATGGCAACCACTGCTCTTTACCTGTTCTCTGCACCAAAGAGCAGTGGTTGCCAGTTCTCTTTTTCCAAAGCACCATTAAGCCAGAGCAAAATAAGCCTCTATCCTCTAGGAATCAGAGGTTGCCAGTTCTCTGTTTCCAAAGCCTCGTTAAGACAGCGCAAAGGTTCCCAGTTCTGCTAGTTCGACGTTTCCAAAGTGGCGTTAAGACAGAGAAAAAGCAGCCTATATCCTCTAGGAACCAGAGGTTGCTAGTTCTTTGATGCAGAGAACTGGTAACCTCTGCATTCTCTGCTTTTAGAGTATAGAGGCTGCTTTTGCTCTGTCTTTCGTCTGCTTTGGAAACAGAGACGCTGGTGAAACGTTGTTTTGGATATGCGCAAACGGAACCCCTGTCATAAGACATTCAAGATGTTTGAGTGCGAATACTCCACAATTACCATAAGGGGCCTTACCGTAGGGAACTCCGTCAGTTATACGTTCGATAAAGCATAACCCCACGGTAATGACTCTGCCCTTAATCTTCCTCTATATGCATTGTGTGCATTTAATTCACATACAATCAATAACATGAAAAGACTGTAATTCCCCATTTCAAGGTCAATTTTTTGCATAAGTTTCAATGTATTTGTCGATAACATAGAAACATTGCAACATATAGAAGTGGGAAGAAATTAAACATATAGAGTGCACTCTGTGAGAGTTTATTACAGAGCCGTTTGTACTCTGGTCATGACACATACGGTTATTTACATAATTATAATTTGGTGAACAATCAGTCAAGAAGCGTTTCCAAAGCAGCGTTTGCGCATAACAAAAGCAGCGTTTTAACAGCCTCGCTCCTCCAACAATCCGAGGTTGCCAGTTCTCTGTTTCCAAAACACCGTTAAGACGGATCAAAAACAACCTCTATCCTCCAAGATTTAGAGGTTGCCAGTTCTCAAAACCAAAAGAGCAGATGTTGCCAGTTCTTTGTTTCTAAAACATCGTTAAGACAGAGCAAAAGCAGCCTTTATCCTCTAAGAACCATAAGTTGCCAGATCTCCGTTTCCAAAGCAGTGACAGAACAAAAACAGCCTCTATCCTCATATAATCAGAGGTTGCTAATTCTCTGCACCAAAGAGCAGAGGTTGTTCACTAAATGAAACATAGCGATTTAGTCGTCTCTAGTAGTGTTACCTAATAGTGTCGTAGTTGGCACTGACAGCGTCTCTTTTGTTACCCTTAATAAATTTCATATAATTTTATCTTTTATTAACTCTGCCTTTGTCATTACATACTTGATCTATTTCTAATAACCGAAGATTGTCATCCATCATTACTTCAGATTCATGTGTAGATGTCTCAACGTGCATATCCGCAGCCAGCTTTCACCTCATGGTCGGCATATTTCGCTCGCATAATTGATTCGCGTGAAACGAAATCCCCATCACTCAAGATGTTTGAGTGCAAAAACTCCACAATAACCATGAGGGGATTCTCCGCATGGAACTCCATCAATTATACGTTCGATATCATACTGCCTTCCATTATACTCGGGGTTGTGAATATTCAGCATAGCGGGAACCAGAATAGAAAAAGGAACCGTCGCATTCACAACACTCTCTCTTTTTAATGTCACCATATTTCCATATAGTTTGGCATTATGATCCCTTAGAGAAATGACTATCGCAACCCAATGACAATTGGTCACGTTTAGGATGGCGTGTAAAGTATCACCTCTTTGAACCAGTGTCGATTTGTTGCGGCGTATGCTAGATTTGCACCTTCTAAGTAGAAACTTGTACCAGTATGAAGACAAGTCAGATATTCTTGCCATATTTTGTGCCTATCCTCCCCCCCACAACTATACAAACACTGTTTCCAATATAGCAATCCTCTTAGATTGGAACGCAAATGAATTTCGCTTTAGCCTTAGTTTGTACATGTTCATTACGGCGTCAATGTGTTGAAAAAGAAAGAAAAATGTTAGTCTTCTCACGTAGTAGAGAAGAGAAGTCTCAAACAGATATGCCAATTTTCTTGAAAACAGCTGGCAGACTAAATAAGCTCCATCCACGGCCATCATTTTTGGCAGATCAACTGCTGACAAGATGAAGAGTGTACTTACACTATCCGTCAACCACGCTATGTCCTCCAGATTTTTTTAAAAAAAATCCTCGACCTTATCACAACCTCCAGATGGATATGTTAATTCTATGTGGATGAAAATCAAAAGCCAGTTAGACTTCAAGATAAAATCAAGATGTGAGAGGCCGTCGGGACTTATGGACTTTTTTTAATGAATTCTTTCAAAGCCTTCACTTGATCTGGTTTAGGAGCTCCAAATACAATCTGCCATTGGTTTACCTCAACTCTTGGTACCATCTGTTTGGCGTCGGTTCCCGGTACGCAAGGAGATTTTAACGAAGCTCCCAACCCTTTAAACCATTCAATCTGCCTCACTTCTTTTGGAGGAGTAACTGGAGAGCCTGATGCACTCTGTTTCAACCTCTTCCCCTCACGATTGTTGTTTTTTTTACCCCAATTTTCTTTTTCTAATGGACTAGGCTCGTATATGCTCAATTATACTTCTTTTGGAGGAGTAACTTGAGAGCCTGCTGCACTCTGTTTCAACCTATTCCACTCACGATTGTTGTTTTTTTTACCCAAGTTTCATTCTGAGATGGACTCAGCTCGAATATACTCACTGAATCTTCTTGTTTGGGTTGATCAATAACTTGTATGGTCTTTATCGTTTTATCGCCTTCCAGATGTGGTTTTAACTCGTCCAATACAGTGCCAACGATATTGTTGGACTCTTGAACGTATCCCATCATATTACGATGTTCTTTATCCTCTGATTCAACTTTGTCCTTCAGCCATAGACCATATTGAGATTCATCTCTATCCTTATCCTTGTTAACTCATGTTCATCTGCCTTTGTTACATCTTAAGAAGTATTTTTTACAGAAGTATTTTCATCAAATAATTTGAAGGTGTCCTTGAAATCAGACCATGTGTGCTCTGATTTATCCTCTGTTGTCCCATCACCAGCAAGATTGGCTTGAATATTGACATTTTTTATAACGCCACCATCTTCCATTGCGTTAGAATCAGCAAAGGCAGCCTTGTTTGAGTTGTTTCCATCCACATCGTAACCTTCGTTTATCTGCAAAAATTAAAAAAAAATTGAATTAATTATGAATACAACAAAAGTATTATGTCTGAATAATTAATTATGTATCAGTTGAGGATGACTTAAAGACATACTCTGCCAGAATTACAAATAACTCCACGGCAGAGTACACATTAAGTAGTCTGCCATAATAAATATTAAGGGGTGATGCCATTAGGCGGAGAGATGTGCAACGATTGAATTCCATGCATTGTCATGTAATGAAACAATAACTCATCAAACGGCAGATCACAACACATTATATGTGCCATTAAATATAGATCTAATGTGAAAAAATAACTCATCAAACGACGCACATTAGATAAGCCATTTAACACAAATCTGAAAGATCATAACCTCGGAGAGGTTATGCATAAACCACCACTCGGCTAACAATATCCAAGTAATGCCAGTTCAATAAAGGCAAAGTCATTACCATGGGGTTATGCTCTATTGGTTTGGCATTGTTGTTTGAGAAGCGAGTATCTTGCGGCTGCTCGAGTGCAGTAAACTCATGTCGTCTACGATTGAAAATAACTTAATTATGGTTTTCGACATTTTTTTTGCTCATTTTTATCAATGATAGCAACCTGTTGTTGACTCATGATAGCATGCTGCTGTTTCTCCATGACATCAAGTTTAAGTTCAATAGAGTTAAGCCTTTTTTGAGTCGCAACTTTCTCTCGTTCCAATTCTGGTGCAATAATGGATCTGACCATTTCTTGACTCATATGAGTTTGCTTCTTCACTGGATGATAATTCACGATGGAACGTCCGAAATTTTTCATCATATTTTCTCTTGTTCTTCTTGTTCCTCTTCCTCTTCAATTCCTTTCCACCTTTTTCCATACCCCCTCTTTCCTTCCCTCGTATGAACTGCTTTCCTTTTTTTAGCACTGTTAACATACAATTTCGGTACATTGGCCAACGTTGTCCATTTTGACTCTCAACGCGTTGCCTGACAGAATGTATTCGATGAGATAATCAATCTTTGGATCAGATTGGTCATCATTCCAAAGTGGAAGCCTTTCTTCCCGGGATCTCTCACACATACTAGTAATATTAATCTACAAAACAAATATATATTTTTAATAACATACAAATTCTGCCAAAGATCTTTGTTAAGGAAAATGTACATACCTGTTCACTTGAGAAGAACTTTTCGATATTGGTTTTGCCTAAATTTCCCCAGAAATTTAGCAAAGGTGAA
The DNA here is from genome assembly GCA_002933935.1 of Eutrema yunnanense. Taxonomy (NCBI): domain Eukaryota; kingdom Viridiplantae; phylum Streptophyta; class Magnoliopsida; order Brassicales; family Brassicaceae; genus Eutrema; species Eutrema yunnanense. Next base: position 725,590 of record PKML01055279.1, on the reverse strand, counting down.
TCCTCCCCCTCTATAGGATTTCCAATACTTCTTCCCAGAAAGGGCATATGAACATACGCCCATACCTGTAGAACTTACATGAACCCCTTCAATACATAAGTCTCATGGTTCACCTCTATGACATTAACCGCAATTTTAACAGACACAACTAGATCGTTGCAACCAACCCTTCCCCATGGATACCAATCGAAAAATCCAAATTCATCACCATCTTAGCTAGGTGAGTGATATGTGCATATTTTACCTCTTTTTAGCATGCATTCTTGTCTTTGTTTTGTGTCTCATGCATGTGTCTTGCATAGTTTTTATAGCATTTTGGTATTTATTAGAGTATAAGGTGTTTACATTAGGTCCTAGTGAGTTTTGCATGCATTTGGAGTGTTTTTAGGTGTTTTGGAGACAATTGATGGTGTTTGGAGTTATGGAGCATGGTAGAATGCAAAGCTCATCCGAGACGCCGGAAAGATGTGTCTGAACGAAGGCCCTCCGATCTGAATCAGCCTCAACAGTATTCATAAGAGTTGTATAGGAGTGATTCATATGTCTACAGGAGTTGGAATCAGTCCATTTGGACATCAGGTTAGGAAGTTATCGCCGATTTACTGAAGACTATCCGGATCGGGAGCAAGTGAAGCGGTTGAAGGAGTTTGGGAGTTTGTCAGCTCTCACATCGACCAGAAAGCAGTCACACATCGGTGCAACACATTGATGCTACACCAGGGAGCTTAACCTCGACCAGAAGAAGCAGTCACACATCGATGCAACACATTGATGTTAGCTTCAGCAGGATTCACATCGATGCAGCCGAAGTGTCTCAAAGATCAGGCCAAATGAAGACCTTCCCATGCCTAGTTTAATCTGATATCTTCATGAAACCTGTAGAGGAGTGAATCAGAGGTACACAGGAGTTTGAATCACATCATTTGGACCTCTGGATCGGATTTTATGGCCTAGACACTGAAGCATGATCTGCCTTGCCGAGAAGAGATGACATCGTCCAAAGAACCGGTAAAACGAAGTTCTTCCGATCATATTCAGCCT
>PKML01055279.1:689387-722683 GCA_002933935.1 Eutrema yunnanense | reverse complement strand
TGGTTAGTGCAAGTTATCAAGAATAGCTCTTAGTGATAGTTATAGCCTCATAGAAACAAAGGAAAAAGCCAAAAATTGGCTAAGGCATCAATTGGTAAATGATGAGGCAAGGCAAAGAAAAAGAAAGAAATAAGAGCTAAAAAACCAACAAAAAGAAGCACGAGACCACAAGATTCAATGGAGAAGAAGAAATTCCCCAAGTGAGAAAGGATGAAGTGGAAGAAGGAGTTCAAGTATGGGACATGACAGCAAAAAGGCCAAGTGAGAAAAGGGTAGCTTAGGATGAAGACTTCATTGGTAGATATGCTAGGGTTAGAGATGATTTAGGCATTGGGTAGATGTGAGTCTATCCTTGTATGCATATATTGCCTTTTACTCTTAGCATTTTGCTAAAGCTTGCTCACTCATTGAGAGATCCCTTGCATTAGAGTAATCCCATACATTTGAGATCATATTTATCTCAAGACCTTCACCCTAGCCAAATGGATTCACTTGCCTTGCACAAACATGATTCACTTGAAATGATTAATGAATGTTAAAGGATGGGTTGACATGAATACTTGTGTAGGTTGAGGCTTGAATTTGATTCGTATAGGGAAGGATATGGCTAGCTCTATTTTTTTAGTAGACTTGTTTGATCGCATCTTAGAGCTAGTAACTTGGACATTGAGTTGAATTCTTTTGATGGCACTTTTGGATTTGAGCTCCCATTTCTAGTCTTCTTCCTTACTTTATTCTTGTTTGCTTGAGGACAAGCAAAGGTTTAAGTTTGGGGGAATTGATATGTGCATATTTTACCTCTTTTTAGCATGCATTCTTGTCTTTGTTTTGTGTCTCATGCATGTGTCTTGCATAGTTTTTATAGCATTTTGGTATTTATTAGAGTATAAGGTGTTTACATTAGGTCCTAGTGAGTTTTGCATGCATTTGGAGTGTTTTTAGGTGTTTTGGAGACAATTGATGGTGTTTGGAGTTATGGAGCATGGTAGAATGCAAAGCTCATCCGAGACGCCGGAAAGATGTGTCTGAACGAAGGCCCTCCGATCTGAATCAGCCTCAACAGAATTCATAGGAGTTGTAGAGGAGTGATTCATCTGTCTACAGGAGTTGGAATCAGTCCATTTGGACATCAGGTTAGGAAGTTATCGCCGATTTACTGAAGACTATCCGGATCGGGAGCAAGTGAAGCGGTTGAAGGAGTTTGGGAGTTTGTCAGCTCTCACATCGACCAGAAAGCAGTCACACATCGGTGCAACACATTGATGCTACACCAGGGAGCTTAACCTCGACCAGAAGAAGCAGTCACACATCGATGCAACACATTGATGTTAGCTTCAGCAGGATTCACATCGATGCAGCCGAAGTGTCTCAAAGATCAGGCCAAATGAAGACCTTCCCATGCCCAGTTTAATCTGATGTCTTCATGAAACCTGTAGAGGAGTGAATCAGAGATACACAGGAGTTTGAATCACATCATTGGGACCTCTGGATCGGATTTTATGGCCTAGACACTGAAGCATGATCTGCCTTGCCGAGAAGAGATGACATCGTCCAAAGAACCGGTAAAACGAAGTTCTGCCGATCATATTCAGCCTATCCGGCCTTAATGAAAGTTGTAGAGGGAAGAGGTAGCTGTGCACACAAGCAAACATCATGTCATTTGGACATCAGGCTAGGGAGATGCCTCGAATTTATCGAAGACGCATCCAAGATCCGACCGGGTCAATACCCGGTTTGTTCCGGGTTGACCCGGTTCGCCCATTTTCATTTATAAATCCAAAAACCCTAATTTTCATTTTAAGTTTTCTTCTTTCTAGAGTTGGGTTTATCCCAAACTCTTCTTATGATTTTGAGAGGGATTTTGATTGTTCTTCATACAAATGCCACTCTAGAGAAGATTTCTTCACCCTTATCTTTATATTAATGCATCTTCTTTACCTTTATTTCTTCTTCTTTTATGTTCTTCATATTTAGGCCTTAGGCCCCTTTTTGTTGGATCTTAGATTTAGCTTGATTTAGATGATTTGATGATTGATTCTTGATGCTTATGTTCTTAATCCTTGCTTTCCTTTCTTTCTAAGTGATCCTAGTGCTAGATTGGGCTTGAGAGAGTCAATCTAGATCATAGGGAAAATCATGCACACCAAGTGTTTGATGATATTCCCCTAGGAGCTTAGTAAGAGATAAACATTCTTAACCTATGAAAGTAGTTGCTTAAGGTGTTTATTGGTTGATTTGAATGTTGATCTAAATGCTTGCTAATCATTTTATCACAAATGAGAGTTTGATCTTGATTAAGTGATTAGCAAAGTGATTAGTGCCTTGAGAGAGGATTAGTCATAATTAGTGATCTTAACCTAAGGATTAGCATTGATTGTGTGTTAGGCATTGTTAGTCAATTGTCTTGATGATTATATGATGATGATTTAGGTTGATCTTTGTTAGATCCTTCACTTAGGTTGGTTCTCAATGCTAGATTTGATGAGATAAACCAAAATCTAGAACTACACCTAGATTAGGTAGTTCTAGTTGGCGTGACAAACCAATCTAGAGCTACACCCTAGGATTTTTGGTCTCATCCCATGCATTAGGGAGAGATTCGAGTAAACGGTGTTAGTGCTAGATTAGATTTATTCATTCGAGTCTTGAACTTAGGCATTTCACTCCTAGCCGGAGTTTAAATGAATTGCTTGAAACGAATCTTTTATGAGCTTTTCGTGCCTAGCCAACGATTGTTGATGTCTAGGGTGATTAGTGAACTAAGTGGGATTGGAGGTCAATGCTTGTTAATCACCCTATCACAAACGACGGTTTGTTCTTGATTTGGTGATTAACAAAGTGATTAGTGGTACGACGGTGGATTAGTCAAAATTATGAATCCCATGTTCTAGGATTGTGTTCAATGCAATCTTAGACATCATTGTTTTCTCATTAATCATCTTCTTGATAGTTCATTCCATGATCCAACACTTATATCTTTGTTTTCTTTCTTGCATTTGTTTCTTTTCCTATAAACATAAAATCCAAAAACATTGCTATAGCTTAGGACGTTTCATGCATTCCTAGTGTATTGATCTTAACCTCTTCGGTTCGATCCTCAAATACTACAATGATATGAGTGGACTTGAGGTATTGATTTAAAGACTAAAAAGTCTATCTATCAGTGAGGTGGAATAGACTACCACCGGTCTAGACCCAACCGACTGTTACACAAGATGGCCAAATAACTAAGCCTAATAATCTTATTTTCGACCCGCTGAATTGGCTTTTCCAATACCAATGGGGGAAGTACGAGAGTATGTTCTACAACGGGCTGTTAACCGTGGAGATGTGCCCCATGCATTTTGCAAGCTCCTACACATTGGTCAAGATTGATATTCGGCAAGACATTGAGACCATGATTGAGCGTGTTGGGTTGGGACGGTTGGCCACTCTCGACGAAGGTTTCAATGCCGATCTCACTCACCAGTTCTTGGCATCTGTTGAGCTGCGATATGACAACCCGGGAGAACCCGTCGCTAGTGAAGGGACACTCTTGTTTTTCACTTATGGCATCCTCCACCAAATCTCGATCCCCGATCTCTACACTGTCTACGGTTTCGAGATAAGCCACAAGGAGACTTGTTTTCCTGAATTTCCCAACGCCAAGAGCTTTTGGACAAAGATAGCCAATGGAGAATACAATGGTGCCTACTCGAAGCAGTCAAGGATTCGTAACCCCGCACTCAAGGTGTTTGCAAAGATGCTTAGCCACATGCTCTTTGCTAGGGACGAAGCTGGAGCTATGCGTACTGACGAGCTCATCATGCTTTACTACGGGATTGGACCCGATATAGGTCATCAACTCAGACATTCCTTCCCTAGATCTCACTGTGTCAACCTTGGAGCCATCATTGCTCAATTTTGGATAGGGAAGAAAAACCAGAGGTCTTTCCGGGAAGGGTAAGAATGAGTACGTCGGAAGCCTCCTTGACATGATTCGACTAAGGACCGGCTTGCTCTATTACGGATGAGTGTGATAGACCCACGACTCCAAGGAGTTCTCGAGAAGAGATGTTAAGGCGTGGGAGAAATCCCGAAATTCCCTAGACCCAATTCCGACGAAGAACACTTGAAACGAGGGGGTGACTGCGGTGTTGGGAGAATCCGGGGAAGAAGATGACAAGGCGTGGGAGATGAAATCCCGAAAATCCTTGTGCCCTAATTCCGAGAAGAACTCACACGAACGACGTATCGAAAGTTGCGTCGAGAAGTTGTGGAATTACTCTCGATAAACCAAAGGAAAATTTCATTGACTAACCATCAAGAAATCGAGAAACAAGAGATGAAATCTCTGAAAAATATTTGATAAAATTTGATAATTGTTTTTCGACAATGAGGGAGAGAAGAAGATAAAGAAAATTCAAAAGGGAAAGTCAAAGAGTCATTCTCGAAAATGAGAGAAGACTCATCGAAAATTACAAAGAAAATAAATGCAATTTGAATAACTCTTGGGATTCTGCCAGAAAATCCCCGCGGAGAATTTCCCCCGGGAAAGTCCCTCGGGAATAAATCCCTCGGAATTTTCCTCGGAAAATCCCCCCGCGGAACTCTCAAGAAATATGACCGTTAGGCAGTGTAAGCTGGTTGCCTCGTTAAAACCTCTATACGAAAAACCCATTGGGACAAAACCGTATACATGAAAAGAGTACAAACGACTTACACAAACGGCCAAACCTCAAAGAGAGTTCGAAGACAATGAGGTGAGGACGGGTTGCGTAAGTTGGTCCTCCTCGATCCTTGCATCCGTGAGTAAGCTTCGAACCGCTCCCGCTAGTTGCCGTGCCTTAGACCGTGTGATGGGTCCCTCGGGAATGACCATTGCGTCTTCTTGAACCTCACCCGAAGCCGTCACGTCCATGATCATATCATCCCCTTCCTCTTGAAAAGGATTTGCCCTCAAATCGATTTCATCTGCAACATAAGGAATAATATCAGTAACATTAAAACTTGAACTTATCGAATACTTACCTTGGAGATCGAGTTTGTAGGAGTTGTCGTTGATATTTTCCACCACAGTGAACGGTCCATCTACTCTCGGCAAGAGTTTCGACTTTCTTTCCTCCGGGAACCGTTCTTTCCTTAGATAAATCCATACAAGATCGCCAGGTTCAAAAACCTTCTTGATTCGCCCCTTGTTTGCATGCTTGCGGTATTGCTCCGTCTTACGTTCGATGTTTGCTTTCGCCTTCTCGTGCATCTGTTTGACCATCTCGGCCCGTTTCTTACCGTTCATACTCACATGTTCACTCAAAGGTAAAGGAGTTAAATCGAGAGGAGTAAGCGGATTAAAACCATAAACGAGTTCAAAAGGAGAAAACAAAGTTGTAGAATGTTATGCATGATTATAAGCAAATTCTACATGAGGCAAACAATCTTCCCACGATCTAAGATTCTTTTTAATGACAGTCCGCAAAAGAGCTCCTAATGTCCTATTAACCACCTCAGTTTGACCATCAGTTTGCGGATGACAAGTCGTAGAGAAACAAAGCTTCGTTCCTAACTTAGACCAAAGAGTCTTCCAAAAATAACTAAGAAACTTTGTATCTCTATCCGACACTATAGTCCTAGGCATCCCATGCATGCGAATAACTTCCCTAGAGAATAAATCGGCTATGTTCGATGCATCATCAGTTTTATGGCATGGAATAAAATGCGCCATCTTCGAGAACCTATCGACTACCACAAATATCGAATCATTACCTTTCCTAGACTTAGGCAATCCTAAAAAAAAATCCATAGAAATGTCGGTCCAAGGAGCACTAGGAATAGGTAAAGGAGTATACAGACCTTGGTTTTGGCGTTTAGATTTTGCATACTTACAAGTCGTGCACCGGTTGCAAACACGTTCCACATCGCGTTTCATGTGCGGCCAAAAGAAATGATCTTGCACGATATGAAGTGTTTTGGCAACGCCAAAGTGTCCCATAAGTCCACCGCCATGTGCTTCCCTAATAAGCAAATCTCGCAAAGAAGAATTAGGAATACAAAGACGGTTCTCGTAAAACAAGAAACCAACGCTTTGAAAGTACTTTCCAAATGCGAATTTAGAACAAGAGAGAAACACTTCCTGGAAATCGGAATCGGTTGCATAAGCGTCCTTGATCATCTCAAACCCAAGTATCTTAGCATCAAGTGTCGAGATAAGAGTGTACCTCCGAGACAACGCGTCGGCAACGATGTTTTCCTTACCTTGTTTGTATTGAATAACGTACGGAAACGTCTCAATGAATTCAACCCAACGTGCGTGCCTTTTGTTCAACTTTTGCTGACTCTTTAAATGCTTGAGGGATTGATGATCCGTATGAATAATGAACTCCTTCGGCCATAAGTAATGCTGCCACGTTTGGAGAGCTCGGACCAAGGCATAAAGTTCCTTGTCGTAAGTCGGATAATTGAGCGTCGCTCCTCCAAGTTTCTCGCTGAAGAAAGCCACGGGTTTCTTCTCTTGCATAAGTACATCACCTATACCAATACTAGAAGCGTCACATTCAATCTCGAAAGCTTTCATAAAATCAGGTAAAACAAGTAAATGTGAGTGAGTTTGTTTTTCAGCAGTTGGAACGCGTCCTCTTGAGCTTGTTCCCATCGAAATCCCACGTCCTTCTTGATAACCTCGGTTAGTGGTGCGGCAATCGTACTGAAATCACGAACGAATCATCGATAAAATCCCGCCAAACCGTGAAAACTCCGGACCTCGCTAACGGTCTTAAGGCTCGGCCAATTGCGGATCGCCTTTATCTTGTTCTCGTCCACCTGTATACCCTGATAACTAACCACAAAACCTAAAAAGACAACGTTATCTGAACAAAAAGAGCATTTCTTCAAATTTCCAAATAATCGTTCCTTCCTAAGCACGTCTAAAACCAATCGCAAATGTTCCACATGTTCGTCTAGGTTCTTACTATAAATAAGAATATCGTCAAAGTAGACAACTACAAAGACGCCTATATACGACCTAAGAACATGGTTCATTAAATGCATAAAAGTGCTAGGAGCATTCGTCAAACCAAACGGCATAACTAACCAATCGTATAGACCGTGTTTGGTTTTAAAAGCGGTTTTCCACTCATCACCTTCCTTCATCCGGATTTGGTGATAACCACTCTTAAGATCAATTTTCGTAAACACGCTAGATCCATAAAGCTCATCTAACATATCGTCTAACCTCGGAATCGGATGACGATACTTTACCGTTATGGTATTTATCGCGCGGCAATCGACACACATCCGCCAAGTACCGTCTTTCTTCGGTAATAGTAATACGGGTACAACACATGGACTCATACTTTCCCGTATATGTCCTTTAGACATCAACTCATCTACTTAGCGTTGCAATTCCTTAGTTTCCACGAGATTTGTTCGATACGCCGGCCGGTTCGAAAGAGTAGCACCGGGGACAAAGTCAATTTGATGCTCGATTCCGCGGAGTGGTGGCAAACCACTTGGTCCATCATCCGGGAACACATCAGCATACCCCTGCAAAAGAGATGAAACACTACTCGGAATATCCGGCTCGGGATTTGTCATACTCGAAAGAGCATCCCTACAAACTAACAACACAAAAGATTGCCGAGAAACGATAGCATGTTTTAGTTCACTCGGTTTAATAAATAACGATTCATTCACGAGTGTTCTCTCACATGTCTTAGTACCTATACTCTCGGTTTTATCAGAATAAGAAGACGAGGGATCACTTACCTTGCTTTTGCCGTGATTCTTTTCAAGCTTAAGTTGATCGAGATATACCTCATGCGGCGATAGTGGAGCAAGAGTGATTTTTCGGCCGTGATGCTCAAAGGAATGCTTGTTCGTAAATCCGTCATGAACGGCTCTACGGTCATATTGCCACGGTCTTCCAAGTAGGATGTGACCAGCTTCCATAGGCAGAACATCGCATTATTTCGTCCTCGTAGCGGCCGATTGTCAAAGGAACCGAAACTACTCGGGTAACTTTGAGCTGTCTTTGATTGTTCAACCATCGAAGGTTGTAAGGCCGTGGATGATTCCTGGTCTCCATACCTAGCTTATCCACTAAGGTAGTGCTAGCAACGTTAGTACAACTTTCACCGTCTATTATGAGACTACATTACTTGCTTTTAACCATGCAACGGGTATGGAAGAGGTTTTCGCGTTGTTCGTTCTCAATGACCGGTTCCTGGGAAAGAAGAACACGTCTCGCCACTAAGAGCTCCCCGTCAACCGCATGCTCTTCATAATCGTCAAAGATTGGAGCGGTTTCCGTCTCTTCTTCATCGTCGGTCACGATTTCACCGTTTTCTAGCATCATCATTGCGCGGGCGTTCATGCACTTGTTCGGGCACTTGTTCGCATAATTTCCTTTGCCTCTGCACTTAAAACATTCAATATCACGATTACGCATAGGATTCGAATCACCCTTACCCTTGTAGTCATGACCGGAAGATTGCGGTTTGAAATCCGCCTTAGGCTTAAAATTGGTCCGTGGGGGATCATTCGGCTTCTCTCCTTGGTGAAGCTCGGCTTAGAGCTTGAAGCGTAAGGTTGTCGTGACACGCCTTTTCTTTTGAGTTTCTGTTCAACTAGGACAGCCTTATGCAACATTTCCTCCAAAGTCGCATACGTTTGCATTTCCATACGGTCTTGTAAATCGCGGTTCATGCCGGCTAAGAACCGTGCCATCGTGGCATCACTCGGCTCATCAACATCAGCCTTTAGCATTAGCTTTTCCATCTCCTGGAAATAGTCCTCCACGTTTTTACTCCCTTGACCTAGACGTCTCAAACGTTGGTGAAGTTCCCGATGGTAGTGAAGCGGCACAAAGCGTCGTCGCATAAGCACGATCATCTCCGTCCATGTCTCCATGGGATTTTCTCCGTTGCGTCTCATGTTTGTCACAATTTGATCCCACCAGTCAATAGCGTATTCATGAAATTAAGTAGCGGCTAACCTGACTTTTTTGTGTTCGGTGAAATTTTGACAATCGAAAACTAGTTCGATTTTCTTTTCCCATTTGAGGAAGGCGTCCGGATCGTTCTTTCCGTAGAACGGGGGAATGCGAAGTTTCATTCCGCTAAGATCATCATTGTTACGCCTTTAGGTCTCGGATGTCGGTTTCGGTTTCCCTCGGATGAATCTCCACGATCGTAAAATGGATTGCCCTCCGGCTCGTGTTGTTGCGATAGATTTCTCCTCGGTCTCGCCGGTGCGTGACAACTTCCTCGTCCTACGCTCTGCTCGGATCTCGCATCCTCATCTCTGTTGTCCCTCGGATCAACGCCTCGGTTTCTTTCTTCTCTTCTCGGCGTTTGGACTTCAAGCGCGGCCATACGATCTCTCATCTCGTTTAACAATTGAGTGATAGCGTCAACCTTTTGATTCATTGCGGCGTCTCGTTCACGCCTGGTCCGTGACGTTTCAGTCTCACTCTCCTCCGACATGATGTTCCTCGCACAAACAAATCAACAAACAAACAAAGTGAGTGTATGCAAAAATTCAGATTTTTCCAATATGACTACAAAAATCTGGAATTTTCGAAAAACTCAAAAACGAATTTTTTTTTTTTTTTTGAATTTTAAAAATTATGACAATTAAAATAAGACACAGATCTACTTAGCTATATCTATTTTTGATTTTTTTGATAAGGTTTTGAATTAATACAAATCGAAACAAAACAGAAACAACAAAAATTTCAAACCCAGAAATTTCAAAGAAGATGAACAGTTTGAAATGGATAGATCTCACCGATTTGGAGCAAGTGTCTCTGATACCACTTGACACGATTCGACTAAGGACCGGCTTGCTCTAGTACGGATGAGTGTGATAGATCCACGACTCCAAGGAGTTCTCGAGAAGAGATTCTAAGGCGTGGGAGAAATCCCGAAATTCCCTAGACCCAATTACGACGAAGAACACTTGAAACGAGGGGGTGGCTGCGTTGTTGGGAGAATCCGGGGAAGAAGATGACAAGGCGTGGGAGATGAAATCCCGAAAATCCTTGTGCCCTAATTCCGAGAAGAACACACACGAACGACGGATCGAAGGTTGCGTCGAGAAGTTGCGGAATTACTCTCGATAAACCAAAGGAAAATTTCATTGACTAACCATCAAGAAATCGAGAAACAAGAGATGAAATCTCTGAAAAATACTTTGATAAAATTTGATAAAGAAAATTCAAAAGGGAAAGTCAAAGAGTCATTCTCGAAAATGAGAGAAGACTCATCGAAAATTACAAAGAAAATAAATGCAGTTTGAATAACTCTTTGGATTCCGCCAGAAAATCCCCGCGGAGAATTTCCCCAGGGAAAGTCCCTCGAAAAGTCCCTCGGGAATAAATCCCTCAGAATTTCCCATAAAAAATCCCCCCGCGTAACTCTCAAGAAATATGACCGTTAGGCGGTGTAAGCCGGTTGCCTCGTTAAAACCTCTATACGGAAAACCCATTTGGACAAAACCGTATACAGGAAAAAGAGTACAAACGACTTACACAAACGGCCAAACCTCAAAGAGAGTTCGAAGACAATGAGGTGAGGACGGGTTGCGTAAGTTGGTCCTCCTCGATCCTTGCATCCGTGAGTAAGCTTCGAACCGCTCCCGCTAGTTGCTGTTCCTTAGACCGTGTGATGGGTCCCTAGGGAATGACCATTGCATCTTCTTGAACCTCACCCGAAGCCGTCACGTCCATGATCATATCACTCCTTACACCCATCTTCGACCATCTCAAGATACGGCGAGATTGTGGTGGCTTGCGACATGCCATCATGTCCGAGAAGTACTTCCAGAACTGTCATATCTTAAAACCAACACTCATGTACCAGTTTCAGAACTCAGTTCATGTACCAGTTTCAGAACTCAGACGGAGAGATCTTGCATTTCAAGCTGCCAGATCAAGACTTGACCACACTGGTTGATGAAGCGAACATCGATTGGATACCGCCGGAGCACAAGATAGTGCCCAGTACTTCCAGTTCTCAGCGCATACGCATAGGATCATCCGCTCGAGCTTCTCGCTCATCTCCCAGAGCATCTGCTTCTCACAGACAGTAGGACTTTCCTGAGGGCGTCCCTGTGGACACAGCTGATCGGATCGAATACCTTCTTCCTCCAGATTGCAGCGAGTACCGTCTCACACCTTGCCCGTTCGAGACAGATGATGAAGAGAGGTGGAAATTTTTCAGTGGGGGATTTCTGAAGAACAACGCCATACTGATGAAGATTTTGGGAGCACTTGCTAAGATACCGACTCCCAGGGTACCTTCCTGTTTCAGGACACCTGCCACTGCAGATGACCGTGATGATGAGCCAGCTTTTGGCATGCACGACTCTGGGACCGAACCTGACGTTGCTGGACGCAGTTCTACTGTTGGTGAATCCAGTGGTTCAAATCCACCCGATGAGAGACTCCCCAGGAGAAGACGCATGCTGGGACAGGACGCGAGCGGCAGTTCGGAGGACCACTGATTCACCAGTAACATTCTCTATTGTTCGTTTTCTTTTCTTTCATTTTATATTTTCCTTGAGTCTGTTTTACCTTCTTCTTGATTTATTTTAACACCGAGACGGTGTGAACTAATGCTATTCCTTTCTTTTTTTCTTCCTTTCGAGTCATTTGATGTTTTCTTTGAGTCATTATGTTTTATTGAGTCAAAACTTGTTGGAGATTATGATCACGACATTTGAATTTTTAACTAATTTAGCATCTAAGTGACCATTGTCGCAGGGGTAGTTTTAGATCAGACTAATGAAAAATCTAAAGGCTGACTAGTCAAACAGAGGCGTCCATGTTTCCAAGAAAATTCAAAAGCTTGAGCTAATTTCTGAGCTCTTCCTTTTACCTCATCATCGTGACTGACGTCTCCTCATTCGTATCTGATAAGACGACATGTGTGAAAGTATGGTACTCCTCTCCCTAATTTAAAATAAAAAGCAGAAAATATGAAATGATTTTCTTTCAGGTAAAGGGCTAGAAAAATTTCCATCGATCCCATTATTTTACTTCGAAAGAGATGATCACACTAAGGTTGGAAGCGAGTTTAGGAAAATTTCCATAGATACCACTATTTGCCTACACCTTAGAATAAAAGGGTGGCACTAAAATGAACCGGGGATTCGGTGGCAAAAACCATCAATTCTCGCGTTCCATCCGCCATTTACCCTACGGAAAGGAAATGAGAAAATAATAAGTATGGGGGAGGGAAAAGTACCAAAGATTGTGTTGTTGTCTTGTCACGATATCGAAAGGGAAAGAGTTTAGAAGGTTCTTGGCACCATGATCTTTGATGAGACCCAGCGATGATGGCTTTTGATTATTCCGCGAAATAATGAGTTGAATCTGGGAGGCTGCGATTCTTGTAGAGCTAGTTTGGCAATACATGGATTACTAAGGTAACGATCATTGCAGAGTTCTAAAAGAAATGTGAGTCTCCGTGTTTTTTAAACCTTTTCTTTTTGCTTAGTTTTCTGTTTGCTTGAGGACAAGAAAAAGACTAAGTCTGGGGGAATTGATATGCTAGGTTTTTACTGTTTTCTAACACATGTTTTGATGTTTCTTTTGAGTCTTTTATCGAGTCAAAGTCCGTTTTTGGAGTCTTTTAGTCCTTTATTCAGTTTTCTTAGGTAAAAAGGCGTTTACGAAAGAAATTGGAGTTACGTGGGTAAAAACTCAGGGAACGGTACAATAAGAGCATAATCGATCGATGCAAGGAGTGCATCGATCGATGGAGCATGCCCCGAAGAGCCAAAATCGATCGATGCAACATCATCAGAAGAACCAGAATCGATTGATGCGAGGAGTGCATCGATCGATGGAATATGCCCAAAAGAACCAAAATCGATCGATGCAACACCCACCGAAGAGCCGGAATCGATCGATGGAGCATGCACAGAAGAACCAAAATCGATCGATGCGAGCCGGCGAGAAGGAAAAGGAAATTTCTTATTTTCCTGTTTTGCCACGGAAACTGCCTATTCTGACCTAATTCGCCCATAACCCTATTTATGCTTTATTTTCAGCCACTTTTCAGGCTATCGATCTTTTGACGGCTCTCGATTCTACTCAGTTTTTTGTTATTTATTTTGTAAGAAAGGAGAAGAATCTCTGCAACTATTGAGAAGAATTCTAAACCCTTTAATTTCTCTCATTATTATTATTATGAGTTTCTCTCTATCTCCTTGTTTGTTCTCCATTGCCATGTCCGAGTAGTCTCATAGTTAGGTTTAGGGTTTCAAGAGGATCCATGAATCATTGAATTAGACATGGATAGGGATTTATCTTTTGTGGTTTTCGCTTATTTTTGTGTTTATTGCTTAGGCTTAAGTTGCCGAACTACGGCTTAATCTCCTTGCTTGTTCTTTGTTGCCATGTCTACGTAGTCTCATAGTTAGGTTTAGGGTTTCAAAGGGATCCATGACTCATTGAATTAGACATGGATAGGGATTTATCTTTTGTGGTTTTTGCTTATTTTTGTGTTTATTGCTTAGGCTGAGTTGACCGCTTTGTCTCTGAACTACGACTTAATCTATCACACATAAGTGTCGTAGGTTGCTAGAAAGAACATAAGCGAGCGAATTGTCCTTGACCTGCGGAAGTTGATGTAAGGCGATTCGTGAACATATTGAACCTGTTCATTAATGCTGATCTAGAATTCTATACCAACGGAAGTTAGGATTTTAGGTCGCTAGGTTTAGTAATCAATGCCACGAAAGTGGATTGGTTAGGCATTTATGTTTGAGTTTGAAACTTGTATTTAGTCGTTCCCTAAATAGTTGTCTGATTTGTGATCTCTGGATTCCCGAGAATAACCTTGACCTAACGCTTCTCCTTTATTGAATTTACATCGTTTTAATTGCTTTCGTTACATTTCCAAAACCAACCAAATTCTTGTCTTAGCTTCGTTTCATAATTGTGAGAATTGTAGTGTAACCTTTGTCTCTGTGGATTCGATCTCTAAGTACTGCATTGACAACCGTTACGATTGCGGTAGTGTACACTTAGGTTAATTGACTACGTGGTAAAACACCTAAATCATAAATTCAATGGGAGAAAAACGCTAGGTCGAGGGTTTCTTCTCGGGAATCCAGAGATCGTGAATCATACAACTATTCCAGGAACGATTAAACACAAGTTTTAAACTCAAACATAAATATCTAAACAATCCACTTCTGTGACATTGATTACTAAATCTAGCAACCTAGAATCCCAACTTCCGTTGAACCTAGAGTTCTAGACTAGCATTAATGAATAGGTTCAATATGTTCACGAACCACCTTAACATCAAATTATGTGGGCTAAGGACAATTCGCTCGATTATGTTCTTTCTAACAACCTAACACACTTCTGTGGTATAGATTAAACCCTAGTTCAGAGGCAAAGCGGTCAACTCAGCCTAAGCAATAAACACAACAATAAGCAAAAACCACAAAAGATAAATCCCTATCTATGTCTAATTTAATGACTCATGGATCCCGTTGAAACCCTAAACCTAACTATGAAACTACGTAGACATGGCAACAAAGAACAAGCAATGAGATAGAGAGAAACTCATAATAAATAAATAAGAGAGGAAAGAGTTTAGAATTCTTCTCAATAGATGCATGGATTCTTATCCAAGCTTACAATATCAATCACCAAAAATCTTAATAGAATAGAGAGTAGTAAAAAGAGATATAGCCTAAAAAGTGGCTGAGAATAAAGTATAAATAGGGTACTGGGCGAATTAGGTCAGAATAGGCAGTTTCTAGGGCAAGACAGGAAAATCAGAAATTTCCTTTTCCTTCTCGCCGGCTTGCATCGATCGATGCATCGATTTTGGTCTTTCGGGGCATGTTCCATCGATCGATGCATTCCTTGCATCGATCGATTCTAGCTCTTCGGAGGGTGATGCATCGATCAGCTCCAATTGTGCATCGATCGACTTTGAACTTTCTGAGCAAGTGCATCGATCGATTTTGGATATTCTGATGGTGTTGCATCGATCGATGAACTCCTTGCATCGATCAATTGTTGCTCTTTCTGTACCGTTTCATGCGTTTTTGCCCATGTAACTTCAATTTCTTCCTTAAACGCCTTTTTACCTTAGATAACTAAATAAATGACTAAAAAACTCTAGAAATGGATTTTGACTCGATAAAATACTCAAAAGAAACACCAAATAATATGAATTAGTTCTTCGCCTTAGGTTGTTCTCAAAGCTAATTCAAGATTGATCACCTAGAACTTAGATCTTAGGTTAATCGATTAAGCACGACAGTGCAATTGAGTAATCTGATAGAATTTAAGGTGAGCAAATTGATTATTCGCAAAGAGATTTGGTTTAATTGATTTGTGAACATATCAAACCTTAAATTAAAGATGATTTATTCTTAGGAATTTGCAAAGAGATTTGGGATTCTGAAGTTTAGATTTAAATAATTCTCGCAACGACAGTTGGTCAATTATACTTTAGTGATTTGAGTTCAAGAACCGTGCGTAACCTGAACCCTGATTAGTTAGTTTATCTGCATTCATTGATTTTCTGAGAAATACCCTAGGCCTATATTCTCCCCATCGAATTTACAACTCTTTACTGTTTATTGCTTTTGTTTCAACTGATTTACTTAGCTTGATTCGATACTATACAATCTATTGTGTGATTTCTCTGAGTTCTTGTGTTCGACCCCTGATATACTGCAGCAACTGCTTTAGTACTTTTTAGGGTATTAATTTGAGCATATCAAATTTGGCGTCGTTGCCGAGGACTTAGTTTCGTCATTAGATTTTAGCTGTCGAATTTCGACTAAGTTCGTTGGTATCGATCGATACTAATTAGTGTCGGTCGATACTCGTCGTTTTCTTTTGTTGATATCGATCGACACCACTCAGTGTCGGTCGATACTCATCACGATTTTTGATTACTTAAGTTCTTGACTTTTGTGTTTCAGGTGCATGCCAAATCGTGAAACCAGAGGGAACAAGAGCACTCCGCTAGTTAATCTATCGTTAGACAAGCTAGCACGTTTAGAACGCACAAACAGAAAGGCAAAGCGAACATCAGGGATGAACAACACAGTGGTATTAAGACCTGATGAAGCTAGAGTTCTGAGAGACCAAGAGGGTCTAGTGTGCAATGAGAGAGGGCAGCGACTTGATGAAGCTGGAAACGTCATTGCCCCTCCTGCTGTTGTTGGTGAGATTGTCGCGCCAGCTGCCCGCACCAACATTGGGAATGCTGCAGCTGATCGTGGTAGAACAATTGGAGAGTACAACAGGCCTGATCAGTTCTATGCTAATCGATCAGCGATTCGCCCTCCACCATATCAGAGAAATGATTTTGAGCTGAAACCTGCATACTACACTCTTGTGGGCCAGCACCCTTTTCATGGTCTTTCTCATGAACATCCCATGGATCATATTGAGAAGTTCGAGGACTTGGTCACTAGCATTAAGAGTAATGGAGTGTCATACGATTACCTCTTCTGCAAGCTTTTCCCCTGCTCTCTAGGTGGAGATGCGACTTACTGGCTGAAGCAGTTGCCTCCTGGATCACTGACTACCTGGGAGGAGACTAAGACTGCTTTCCTGAATAATTTCTATGATGATGCACGATCTGAGGATCAGAGGAACAAGATCTCCCAGTTTTCTCAAGGCCTGACTGAAGCATTCAAGGTTGCTTGGACGAGATTTAGATCGTATCAGAGAGATTGTCCACATCACGGGTACTCTGATGTTCAGCTGCTGGGTATTTTCTTCAGAGGGATTGATTGGAGGTATCAGATGGCTCTTGATGCTTCGAGCAATGAGAATTTCAATACCAGGTATCCAGATGATGCTTATGTGCTTATTGAGAACTTTGCGTCCAACAATAGCACCAAAAATGCAGACCTTGAGCGAAAGAGACAGAATGGGAACGTGGATGGATCGCAGATTGCTGAAGTTGAAGCCATGTTGGATATTCTGATTGGGAAGTCGAAGAAGACTGTACATTTTGCTGATGGAGTCGATAATATCGATGAAGAAGAAGTGGAGGATGTTAACTACGTTGGTGGTTCTGGTTTTCAGGGTCAGCGATTTGGGTACAACAACAACCGAAACTTCAACAACAACACTCAGCAAGGTGGATACAAGTTTGAGGGGAAACAATCTGGTTTTAGAGCGAAACAATTTATCCAGAAACCACTTTAGAGCGGCGACTTCACTCGTAATTACGAGAACTCTTTGTACCAGCCCATCTCTCCAAAGTTCACAGAGAGTAAGATGGAATCCATGATGGAACAAATTCTTCAGGGACATCAGAAGTTGCAAGTGGATTTCAATGGAAATTTTGACTCTCTGTACAGTGATATGAATGGGAAAATTGAAGCTATCAATCTGACTCAGAAGAAGCTGGAAACTCAAGTTGCTAAGACTGCAGCAGCTGTGAAGAGGCAGGAAGGTTTTCTTCCAGGGAAAACTGAGAATCCAAGGGCACACATCAATTCCATTACCTTGAGGAGTGGAAAAGAGGTGATTTCATGAGTGAAGAACAGCCCAATTGCAGAGAATCTCGTCGATCTTGCTGAAGATGACGATTGGGATTCTGAAAATCCCCATGTATCGATCGATACCAGACAGTGTCGGTCGATACCAGCCCAGACACCTAGATGAGGGGATCCAAAATCCCGTATATCGATCGACACTCCTCGAGTGTCGGTCGATGCTGAGACGTAGGTCGAGAAGAAGCCCGAGATTGTCAAGGAGAGGGTGTATATACCCAATATACCTTATCATATGCCTCCTAAGATGACAAAGAAGGAATGGGAGGATGCCAGATGCAAAGCTATGTTGGATAAGTTGGTTGTGGAGCTCCCTTTTGTCGATGCTATTAAGACTTCTCCAGCTTTCAGGAGGTATGTGAAGAAGATGGTGTCTAGCAATGTGAACCTTGAAGAAGGTGTCATGATGATTACATCTGAGTGCAGTGCGATTCTACTCAACAAAATTCCCAAAAAGCTACCAGACCCAGGGAGTTTTGTTTTGGATTGCATTATCTTCACAGAGAGATTCGAGCGTGCTCTTTGCGATATTGGGTCGAGTGTGAACCTCATGCCACACTCCGTTGCTAAGCAAATGGGGATAACATATTTCCAATCTACAAGGATTTTACTGGTACTTGCTGATCGCTCAATACGGCTTCTAGAGGGACTACTCGAAGATGTGCCAATCAAGATTGGGAATTGGTTGATCCCAACAGATTTCATCGTCCTGAAGTACGATGTTGGGCCTAAGGATCCTCTTATTCTGGGCAGACCATTCCTTGCAACTGCTGGAGCCATGATCGATTGCAAGAATGGACATATAGCTCTCAATATCGGTGATTTGGTGATGTCCTTTAACATGAAAAAGATGATGAAGAGACCAACCATCGATGGGCAAATGTTCTATGTGGACACCTTCAGTGACATAGCAGAGGAGTACTTCCTGGAGAAGCACCCTGAGGATCCACTGGAGAGAGCATTGGTCTGTTCAGCCACTTCAGAGGTCAATTTGTGCGATGATATTGCTGGATACTCAAAGATGCTCGATTCAGCATCGTCAGTATCGATCGATACTCCACTAGTATCGATCGATACACTGTGGCCAAAAAGAGAGTTGGCCGAGAGTTCTAAGCAAGCTGCTGGACTTGTAGATTGGAGTGCAGAGAATGCTCCTAAGGTCGAACTAAAGCCACTCCCACCAAATCTGAGGTATAGTTTTCTTGGCCCTAATTCTACATACCCAGTAATTGTTAATGCTTCTTTGAACAACACAGAGATTGCATTACTGCTGAGCAAGCTGCGCAAAGTATCGCAAAGCTCTTGGCTATTCTCTTGATGACATTTCAGGTATAGCACAAGACTTGTGCATGCATCAGATTCACCTGGAGGATGAGTCTAAGTCTTCAATTGAGTGCCAGAGGCTGAATACGAACCTGAAGGAAGTGGTCAGGAAGGAAGTGATGAAAGTTTTGGAAGCAGGGATTATCTATGCCATCTCAGATAGTTCTTGGGTTAGTCCAGTTCACGTTGTGCCTAAGAAAGGAGGCATAACAGTGGTGAAAAACGAGAAGGATGAGCTGATCCCTACAAGGACGATCACTGGTCACATGATGTGTATCGACTACAGGAAGCTGAATGCAACCACAAGGAAGGATCACTTCCCCTTGCCATTCATCGACCAGATGCTGGAGAGGTTAGCAAGTCACCCATACTACTGTTTTCTCGATGGGTACTCAGGCTTTTTCCATATTCCTATACATCCAGAGGATCAGGGGAAGACAACCTTTACATGTCCTTATGGCACATTCGCCTACAGAAGAATGCCATTTGGATTATGTAACGCTCCAACAACCTTTCAAAGATGCATGATGTCGATTTTCACATACATGACTGAGGAGTTTATGGAGTTGTTCATGGATGACTTTTCAGTGTATGGATCGTCATTCAAGGATTGTCTGGATAACTTGTGCAAGGTGCTTCAGCGATGCGAGGAAAAATACTTGGTTCTTAATTGGGAGAAGTGCCACTTCATGGTACAAAATGGCATCGTTCTTGGGCACAAAGTTTCTAAGGCAGGGATCGAAGTTGACAAGGCTAAGGTTATTGTTCTCGGTCCTACTTGATTGGGAGCAAGGTTATTGAAGAACAAGGACCTCAAGCCTCGTATATGCCGATGGGTACTTTTGCTCCAAGGGTTCGATATCGAGATCAAGGACAAGAAAGGAGTCGAGAATGGCGTTGCTGACCACTTATCGCGATTAAAGGTCGATGAAGTCGTACCTATTGATGATTTCTTGCCAGAGGAGGGTATTTACTTCATTGAAGATTAGCTTAAAGACGTTTGTCCCAAAAATCTGCAATTTTCACGAGTGCAGACCTTCAGTATCGATCGATACTCACCTAGTATCGGTCGATACCAGACGCGATTTGGACCTGTTTTGCCTACAGAGCACTTCGACTCTTATGATGCCTATCTAGCTGCTATATATAGTCATGCACGACCATGGTACGCTGACATTGCTAACTACCTTGCTGTAGAGACTGAGCCAAAGCATCCCACAAAGTATGCGAGGAAGAAGTTTATGCGCGAGATGAGACGATTCTTGTGGGATGAGCCTTACCTATACAAGCACTGCTCTGATGGTATCTACAAAATATGTGTTGCAGAGTCTGAGGTGCATGCGATTCTTTTTCATTGTCATGTGTCTGAGTATGCTGGACACTTTGCTACTTTCAAGACAATGTCCAAGGTTCTTCAGGCAGGCCTCTGGTGGCCTACTATGTTCAAGGATGCTCATGCGTTCATCTCGCAGTGTGATGCCTGTCAGAGGAGAGGGAAGATCTGTAAGAGACATGAGATGCCACAGAATTTCATCCTTGAAGTTGAAGTTTTCGATTGTTGGGGCATCGATTTTATGGGTCCCTTTCCCTCGTCACACGAGAACAGGTACATCCTAGTTGCTGTGGACTATGTGTCCAAATGGGTGGAGGCGATTGCTAGCAGAACCAATGATTCTTTGGTGGTCGTTAAGCTGTTTAAGACCATCATTTTCCCTCGATTTGGAGTACCTCGAATTGTGATAAGTGATGGTGGTTCTCACTTTATCAACAAGATTTTCGAGAGGATGCTGAAGAAGTATGGTGTAAATCATCGCGTGGCTACTCCATATCACCCTCAGACCAGTGGGCAAGTCGAGGTATCCAACAAACATATCAAGGAAATTTTGGAGAAGACAGTGGGTGCTTCTAGGAAGGATTGGTCTACAAAGTTGGATGATGCGCTATGGGCTTACAGGACTGGTTTCAAGACACCACTGGGTACTACACGTTCCACTTGCTGTATGGGAAAGCATGTCACCTTCCAGTGGAGATAGAGCACAAGGCTGCATGGGCGACGAAGTTGCTGAACTTTGACATCAAGCCTGCTACTGAGAGGAGATTGATTCAGCTGAACGAGCTGGATGAGATTAGACACCACACATACGAGAACTCGAGGATGTACAAGGAGAGAACCAAGGCTTATCATGATAAAAAGATAATCTCCAGACATTTCGGGCCGAACGACCATGTACTTCTGTATAACTCTCGTTTGCAATTGTTTCCTGGTAAACTGCGTTCTCGTTGTCAGATCCTTTCACAATCAAGGAGGTCAGACCACATGGTGCCGTCGTACTGATTAGTCCTACAGGCGAGGAGTTTACTGTCAATGGACAGAGGGTGAAACACTATTGTACGAAAGCCATGATTCCAACAGGGCAGATAATTCCTCTGGATGATGCACCCACAGCCTGAATGGCGTTACAGTCAAGCTAATGACGTTAAACGAGCACTTGGTGGGAGGTAACCCACTAGTGAGTTTGTTTTTGAGTCTTTTTTTTTATTTTTCGTTTTTGTGTCTGTGTCGGGATAAACAAGGAGCACATACGAAATCGCCTGAGTGTCGATCGATACCCTGTTGGTATCGGTCGACACCCTCCGCGAATGAGACACGTTCATCATATCGACTTAAGTCTGGTATCGCCCGACACCAGGCTGTGCGTCGGTCGATACTCAATGTTCCAGCACGGTAACTTCTTGTTTTTCCCTGTTTCATTCTGTTCTTTTGTTTTCTTTCACCTACTCTGGGCTAGATAACACTGGAGACAGTGTTGTTCAAGTCTGGGGGAGGTAGTCGCTGACATTGTTTTTGTTTTTCTTAGAGTCAGTCGTTTTTGAGTCATTCGTTGTTTTATTGAGTCAAAACTTTGTTGGAGACTGTGATCTTTTTCTTGAATCTATTGATCTGACCTTGCTTTTAAGTGACCATTGTTACAGAATCAGTTCTAGATCGACTAATGAAAAATCCAAAGGCTGACTAGTTAACTAGAAGACGCTCATGTTTCCAGCAAAGTTCCTTGAAGCCTGAGCCAAATTTTTGCACTTCATCAATATGATTAGTATCCATAGAGCTTGATTCCTCATTCGTATCTGACAAAGGAACCCATGTGTTTGAAAGAATGGTATTTCTCTCCCTGTTACAAGTTATTTAATAAGATGCATTAAAAGATGAAATGATTCTCTTCTGAGTAGAGGGTTAGGAAAATTTCAAACGATCCCATTATTCTACTTGGTGAGGAATGATCACACAAAGGATTGGAAGCGAGGCTAGGATTTTCCTATGATGCCATTATTCGCCTACGCCTTGGATACGTTGAGAGGGAAGAACCGGGGATTCGGTGGCTAACACCATTAATACTCGCGTCTCATACCTTAATGTGTATATGCAAAGCTAAAAACAAAAGAAAGAACATAATAAGAAATAAGTATGGGGGAGAGAAATAATACCATAAAGTGTGAAAAAAAAAATGGTGGTTCCTTGTCATGATATTGTATGGGAAAGAGTCTAGAAGGTTCTTGGTATTAATCACAGCGATGAAACTGGCGAGGATGGCTTGATTGAACGTGAAATAATGTGTGTAGTCTGGGAAACTGCGAATGCCTAAGGAGAAGTACATGGTGGTTAGATCAAAAGCTGGTTAGGTGACATTTGGGTGCTTGGGAAAAGGGTCATTGCAATGTTTCAAGAATAGGTGAGTCTCTATGTTTTCAAACCTTTTTCTCTAGTTTAGTCTTCTATTTGCTTGAGGGCAAGCAAATGCTAAGTCTGGGGGAGTTGATATATCATGGTTGTTACCCCGTTTAAGCCATGATATAAGTCCGCTTTATAGAGTCTTTCTACTATTTCGTAGTGTTTTAGACTCTTTTACAGGTTTTAGCACGTTTGGAGCATAATTGGAGATATTGGAGCTTTTTGGAGCAAAGCAGAAGTTCGTGTTGCTGAGTACCCTATTTGAAGCGTCGGTGTCGATCGATACTGCCTCGTATCGGTTGATACTCAACAAGGCAGACACGACCCGCGACTTTTCCAAGAGTTGAAGAATTGCAAAATTGCCCAGAAGACTTTAATATTTACAAAAAGTCCCAAAACGTGATTTACGTTAATTAATAGGATTTTACATCCACTTTAATGGCTATGCTTTGATTACGCTTTATTTTATTCTGGATTTGTGAGAGAGCTTTTGAAGGGAGACAAGTCTGAAACTCTGTTTGTCCGAGAGAAGATTTCGAACCCTTTTGTTACTCTTTCTTATTATCTATTTGAGTATTTATTCAGTCATGTTTATTGCTTCAATTTCTATGTCTGAGTAGATCCACTTTAGCTTTAGGGTTTTCTCATAGGGATTTCTTTGAATGCTAGGTTGATTTATTGTTAGGGTTAATAATCTGAATTAGTTCTTCGCCTTAAGTTGTTCTCAAAGCTAATTCTAGATTGATCACCTAGAACTTAGATCTTAGGTTAATCGATTAAGCACGACTGTGCAATTGAGTAATCTGATAGAATTTAAGGTGAGCAAATTGATTATTCGCAAAGAGATTTGGTTTAATTGATTTGTGAACATATCAAACTTGAAATTAAAGCTGATTTATTCTCAGGAATTTGCAAAGAGATTTGGGATTCTGAAGTTTAGATTTAGAAAATTCTCGCAACGACAGTTGGTATATTATACTTTAATGATTTGAGTTCAAGAACCGTGCCTAACATGAACTCTGATTAGTTAGTTTATCTGCATTCATTGATTTCCTGAGAAATACCCTAGGCCTATATTCTCTCCATCGAATTTACAACTCTTTACTGTTTATTACTTTTGTTTCAACTGATTTGCTTAGCTTGATTCGATACTGTACAATCTATTGTGTGATTTCTCTGAGTTCTTGTGTTCGACCCCTGATATACTGCATCAACTGCTTTAGTACTTTTTAGGGTATTAATTTGAGCATATCAAGGACCCCGTTCACAGCTCGGATCACCGAGGCAAGAGTTTCTGACCCCAGAAAGATCAGGATCCGTTCTAAGAAGGGACGACCGACCCAAAGGCCCACATAATGACTTTCCGCATAGCGATGGGACGAACCAACCTAAGAGAAATCGAGAAAGACTGGTTTCTACCTCCTGTTAGTAGAGCACCTTAAAGGGACATCCCTTGAATGGTTCTCACGGCGCCTCCGTAAGTCTGAAAGATTTTGAACATGAACATCAGAATGATCGACCCGATCGACCAAACCAAGGCGCCCATACAGAACCGAAGCAAGGCCAGATCCCAAAATGAGGAAGGAGAACTGGCGAGGAGGTGTAGCCGGGTTCAATAAGCATTATAATGGGCAGATTTAAGTACTGCTTGGGGACAGTGTTATCAATTAAAGCTTTCCAACGACGAGCAGAGGCCATCATCAACTGGTCGTAACCTCCCAATCTTCCGAATGTTGTCATCTCATTCACGGAAAATGAAATCACCGACATTGAAGCCGTATAACGATCCTCTCATCATTGAGTTGACCACCAGAGATCACGACTTGGCAAGAGTATTGATTGACACAAGGAGTTCTGTCGACGTTATCTTACGAGAGACCCTCAGTAAGATGAACATCAACTTGTCGGAAGTCGTAGCCGATCCAAAACCCCTAACCGGATTCTTAGGAGAAACGACGATGACTCTTTGGTACAATCATGGTTCCTATCCAAAGTAAAGGTGTAACAAAGATCGTTGAGTTCTCCGTCGTATATCAACTGGAAATTTACAACATAATCATGGGAACGCCGTCGATAAACTCCATGCGAGCCATTCCATCGATGTACCATCTTTGCGTAAAGTTTCCAACCCTCGACGAAATCTAGACAATTTGGGGGAACCAGAAGGAATTACATATATGCTTCCTAGCTGAACACAAGCTAAGGAATGTCGTCACATAATCAAACACGGAAGCAAACTGGAAAAACCTGAAAACGAATCGGGAGTCTGTGAAAGGGCTGGCCAAACTATTATATCAATTAAAAATCTTGGAAGCTTGCAAAGAAGAGGTCGCGACCTGCGACCCTTTAGTCTCAGGTTGCATTGATGATAATCTTCCAAAGCGATGCGTGGAAATTGGATCCAAGATGGACGAGGCGATCCGAAGAGAGCTGATTTCTTTCCTAAAAAAAACGTACAAGCATTCGCCTCGACAGTGGAGGATATGCCAAGTATCAGCATCGACGTCAACTATCATGAACTGAATGTAGATCCAACCTTCAAACCAATGAAGCAGAAAAGACGAAAGTTAGGACATGAACGAGCCAAAGCCGTGGACGACAAGGTGGAGCGACTACTGAAAGTTGGCTCGATTACGAAAGCAAAGTATCCCGATTGGCTCGCCAACCCCGTCGTGGTGAAGAAAAAGAACGGTACATGGTAAGTGTGCGTTGACTTTACTGATCTCAACAAAGCGTGTCCCAAGGATAACTTCCACTTGCCACATATTGATCGTTTGGTGGAAGCAACATCGAGCGATAAACTCCTCTCATACATGGACGCTTTTAATGGATACAACCAGATCCGACCCTTAGATCTGTTTGGATGCTTCACGTCGAATTCCCGGCATAAGGAATAGAAGAGCCAGCCCTTATATTTGTTTGGACGCTTCACATCTATGGCTCGTCCTCAAAGAAAGGTTCCAGAGTAGGAATCCGTCTAACATCGCCAACATGCAAAATTTTGTAGAAATCATCCCGACTGGCATTCTTCGCATCCAACAATGAAGAAGATTACGAAGCTCTGATCGCTGGGCTGAAGCTAGCACACATAATCAAAGTCCATAGCATATGTGCATTTTTGCTACTTACGTTCTTGACTTTTGTGTTTCAGGTGCATGCCTATTCGTGAAACCAGAAGGAACAAGAGCACTCCGCTAGTTAATCTGTCAAACGAGCAGCTAGCACTTTTGGAACGCATAAACATAAAAGCAAAGAAGTCAACATAGATGAACAACAATCCAGTGATTTTGGTTCAAGATGGAGTTGTTGCTTACAGAGACCAAGATGGTCAATTGTGCAATGAGAGAGGGCAACGATTGGATGGAGTGGAGAACATCATTCCACCTCCTGCTGTTGTTGAGGAGGTTGTTGCTGTGAATGCTGGGGAATGTTGTGGCTGATCGTGCTAGAACAATTGGTGAGTACAACATGCCTGATCAGTTTTTTGCCAATCGATCATCGATTCGCCCTCCACCATTTCAGATGAATGACTTTGAGCTGAAACCTGCATACTACACTCTTGTGGGTCAGCACCCTTTTCATGGTCTTTCCAATGAACACCCCAGGGATCGTATTGAGAGGTTTGAGAATTTGGTCACTAGCATCAAGTGCAATGGAGTGTCCTATGATTACCTCTTCTGCAAGCTCTTCCCATATTCTCTAGGTGGAGATGCGACTTACTGGCTGAAGCAGTTGCCCCCTGGATCACTGACTACCTGGGAGGAGACTAAGACTGCTTTCCTGAATAATTTCTATGATGATGCACGATCCGAGGATCTTAGGAACAAGATCTCCCAGTTTTCTCAAGGCCCGACTGAGGCATTCAAGGCTACTTGGACGAGATTTAGATCATATCATAGAGATTGTCCACATCATGGGTACACTAATGTTCAGCAGATGGGTTTCTTCTTCAGAGGGATTGATTGGAGGAATCAGATGGCTTTGGATGCTGCGAGCAATGGGAATTTCAATATCAGGTATCCCGATGATGCTTATGTGCTTATTGAGAACTTGGCGTCTAGCAATAGCACCAAGAATGCAGAATTTGAGCGAAAGAAGCAGAGTGGGAACATGGATGGGTCGCAAATTGTTGATGTTCAGGCTAAGTTAGATTCAGTGCATAATCTCTTGCTGGGAAAATCGATGAAGGCAGTTCATTTTGCTGAAGAAGTCGAGAATATCAATGAGGATGAAGTAGAGGATGTTAACTACATTGGTGGTTCTGGTTTTCAGGATCAGAGGAATCAATACAACAACAACCGAAACTTCAACAACAATTTTCAGCAAGGAGGATTCAAATCTGAAGCTAATCCAAGTGGTTTTGGGTCGAATCAGTTTAGCCAGAAACCTTTCCAGAAAAGTGGTTATACCAGGAACAATGGAAATTCATCTTATCAGCCTATACCTGCTAAAACCCCAAAGAGCAAGATTGAGTCTATGCTTGAACAGCTGGTTCAAAGACATCAGCAAATAACAGTGGATTTCAATGGGAAGATGGATGCTATGTACAAAGATCTGAGTGGAAAGATCGAAGCTCTCGGTATTCATCAGAAAAAGTTGGAAACTCAGGTAGCTCAGACTTCAGAGGCTGCGAAAAGGCAAGAAGGTTTTCTTCCAGGGAAAGGAGAAACCCCAAGGGCACACATCAATGCAATCACCTTGAGGAATGGAAAAGAGGTCAATATATGAGTGAAAGTTGCCCAAACTGCAGAAAATTTCGTCGATCTTGACGAAGAGGATTCTGAAATCCACAGGGTATCGATCGACACTAGCCAGCATCGATCGACACCGGTCCAGATATTGAAACAGGACTACTCCAAAACCCATGTATCGATCGATACCCCTATGGTATCGGTCGATACCGACCCTGCAGTAGATATGACACCTGAAGTTTTGAAGAAAGTGCCTGATGTGGTTGCAGAAAGAGTTTACATACCGAGGATACCTTATCTCAGGGCTATTGGGAAGACTAAGAAGGAGGTAGAAGACTCTCCAGCTTTCAGGAAATTTTGGACAAGTTGGTTGTTGAACTTCTTTTCATCGATGCTATCAAAACTTCTCCAGCTTTCAGGAGATATGTCAAGAGGATGGTTTCTAGCAATGTGAACCTTGAGGAAGGATGTTTGATGATTACTCATGAGTGCAGTGCAATCCTGACCAACAGGATTCCAAAGAAGCTACCAGATCCAGGGAGATTTGTGTTGGATTGTACGATATTCACAGACAAATTTGAGCGTTCTCTTTGTGACCTTGGCTCAAGTGTCAACCTCATGCCATACTCAGTTGATAAGAGAATGGGGATGACAGACTTCACGTCTAGAAGGATCTCACTGATACTTGCTGATCGCTCAGTTAGACTTCCAGAGGGGTTACTCGAGGATGTTCCTATTAAGATTAGGAATTGCTTGATCCCAACTGACTTCATTGTCCTGAAGTATGATGCAGAACCCAGAGATCCTCTTATCTTGGGAAGTCCATTCCTGGCTACAGCTGGTGCTCTGATTGATTGCAGAAATGGGAAGATAGCTCTTAGCATCGGAGAGTTGGTCATGACTTTTAACATGGAAAAGATGATGAAGAGACCAACCATCGATGGACAGACTTTCTTTGTTGATACCTTCAGTGACATAGTTGAAGAGTACTTCCTGTAGATGCATCCTGAGGATCAATTAGAGAGAGCATTGGTCTGTTCAGCTGAGTCAGAGGTTTATACGGGTGATGTTGCTGCTGGATACTCGAAGATGCTCGATACAACACCACCAGTATCGATCGATACTCCCCTAGTATCGGTCGATACCCTACGACCAGAAGGGGAGTTGGCCGAAAGTTCTACGCAAGTTGTTGGGCTTGGAGATTGGAGCGAGGAGAAAGCTCCTAAGGTGGAACTCAAGCCACTTCCAGCAAATCTGAGGTATGGTTTTCTTGGTCCTAATTCCACATACCCAGTGATTATTAATGCTTCTTTGAACAACGCAGAGATTGCCTTACTGCTGCGCAAGTATCGCAAAGCTCTTGGCTATTCTCTTGATGACATTTCAGGTATATCAGCGGACCTGTGCATGCATAGGATTCATCTTGAGGATGAGTCAAAGGCTTCAATTGAGCATCAGAGGAGGCTGAATCCAAACCTGAAAGAAGTGGTTAAGAAGGAAGTCATGAAACTCTTGGATGCAGGGGTTATCTATGCCATCTCGGACAGTTCTTGGGTCAGTCTAATGCACGTTGTTCCTAAGAAAAGAGGGATAATTGTGGTAAAGAATGGGAAGGATGATATGATTCCTACTAGGACTATCACTGGGCATTGAATGTGCATTGACTACAGGAAGTTGAATGCAGCCACAAGGAAAGATCACTTCCCATTGCCATTCATTTACCAGATGTTGGAGAGGTTGGCTAGTCATCCATACTATTGTTTTCTCGATGGGTATTCAGGTTTCTTCCAGATTCTGATACATCCAGATGACGAAGGGAAGACGACTTTTACATGTCCTTATGGCACATTCGCATACAAGAGAATGCCATTTGGATTATGTAATGCTCCATCCACTTTTCAGAGATGCATGATGTCTATCTTCATAGACATGATTGAGGATTTTATGGAGGTGTTCATGGATGATTTTTCAGTGTATGGATCATCATTCAAGGATTGTTTGGCTAACTTGTGCAATGTGCTACAAAGGTGTGAAGAGAAACACTTGGTCCTTAATTGGGAAAAGTGTCACTTTATGGTTCAGGATGGCATCTTGCTTGGGAACAAGGTTTCTGAAGCTGGGATCGAAGTTGACAAAGCCAAGGTTCAGGTCATGACAAGCCTCAAACCACCGACTTCTGTGAGGGATATTCGAATCTTTGGTCATGCTGGGTTTTACAGAAGATTCATCAAGGACTTCTCCAAGCTAGCCCGCCCACTCACTGCCCCATTATGCAAGGAGATCAAATTCCATTTCACACCTGAGTGTCTTGCAGACTTTGAGGAGATTAAAAAGGATTTGGTGAGTGCTCTTATTGTGAAACCTCCTGATTGGACTTTGCCTTTTGAGATCATGTGCGACGCTAGTGATTTTGCTGTTGGATCAGTTCTGGGTCAGAGGAAGGATAAGAAGCTGCACGTTATCTACTATGCCAGCAGGACATTGGATGATGCTCAGAGGAATTACAGCACCACAGAGAAGGAACTACTTGTAGTTGTTTTCTCCTTTGAGAAATTTCGATCCTACCTGATTGGGAGCAAAGTGATTGTTCATACTGATCATGCTTTGTTCATACTGATCATGCTGCTCTCAAATATCTGATGCAGAATAAGGATCTCAAGCCTCGCCTTTGTCGTTGGGTCCTTTTGCTCCAAGGTTTTGATATCGAGATTAAGGACAAGAAAGGAATAGAGAACGGGGTCGCCGACCATCTTTCGAGGATTCGGATCGATGCAGACGTGCCTATTGATGATCAACTACCAGAAGAGTCCATTTACTTCATTGAAACTGAGTTTCAAATGGGTTTTGCCGAAACTCTGCAGTTCCCACGAATTGCAGGTTTTGGTATCGATCGACACTCCCCTGGTGTCGGTCGATACCCTGCGATTTCCAGACCTGTGATATATCATGGTTTTTACCCTATTTAAGCCATGATATAAGTCCTGTTTATATAGTCTTTCTAGTGTTTTGTAGTCTTTTAGAGTCTTTTACAGGTCTTAGCATGTTTGGAGCATTATTGGAATTATTGGATCTTTCTGGAGCAGTTTGGAGCAAGAGCTGAAGTCGTGTTGCTGAGTATCTGATTTCACGGCAAGCATCGATCGATACCCCCTGGTATCGATCGATACCCATCGCAGCAAGACACGACCCACGAGTTTTCCAAGACTTGAAGAATTGGAAAAAGTGCCCAGAAGTCTTTATTAATTACAAAAAGGCCCAGAACGTGTTTTAGGTTATAAATAGGATTTTTACAGCCACTTGTTTAGGCTATGCATTATTTTACTTTGGTTTTAGACAAGTCTGAATCTCCCTTCGTCCGAGATCAGATCTCAAGAACCTCTTGTTATTCTTATTCTATTGATGATTTATTCAAACATATTGATTGTTTCATTCTCTATGTCTGAGTAGATCCACTTTAGGTTTAGGGTTTTCTCATAAAGGATTTCTCTGAATGCTAGGTTAATTATCTGTTTAGGATTCACCATCTTAATTAGTTCTTCATCTTAGGTTGTGTTCAAAGCTAATTCTAGGTTGACGAATCTGGTACTTAGATCTTAGGATAATTGATTAGGCACGACAGTGCGATTAATTACCTGATAGAACCTAGGTGAGCAAATTGATTATTCGCAAAGAGATTTGGTTTAATTGATTTGTGAACATATCAAACCTGAACTTTAAAGCTTATTTAGCCATCCCTAGAGGAACTCCCAGACGTTTCTCTTGCATCGATGATGTAATAGGAGCGACGTTGATATCATATCATTTGGAAGAGCCTCCTGACGTACCAACTGTCGCAGACGTTTAAGCTGAACCGCCCAGCATCCCCAAAGAAGTTGTCAAGAGGGCTAAGGCAACAAAGAAGAAGGCCAAGAGCAAGAAGGTCGAGAATCCCCATGTCACTTTGATACCTCAGAAGTGTGATGGAGATTCGATTGAGTACAAGGTAAAGTGCAAAGGAGCCTTGAAGCCCTTCTCTAAGGCTAGAGTACTTCTTACTTCTGAGCTGAAAGAGAAAGGACAGGAGTTTGTGGACAGCATGTTGAGCAGAACTCTGAAGTTAGCGATGCCAATTTGTGGAGCATGTTTTGGTGCAAGCTGTCACTCTTATCCAGCCTGAAGGGCGTTACAGTCAAGCTATTGACGTTAAACGAGCGCTTGGTGGGAGGCAACCCACTGGTGAGTCTGTTTTTGAGTCGTTTTTCTTTTATTTTCGTTCGTTATGTGTTTGTGTCAGGATAAACAAGGAGCAAACTCGAAATCGCCTGAGTGTCGATCGATACCCTTCAGTATCGATCGATACCCTACGCGATTCAGAAAGGTTCATGTCGATTTAAGCCTGGTATCGATCGATACCAGGCTGTGTGTCGATCGATACTCAATGTTCCAGCAAGGTAACTTCTTGTTTTTCCCAATCTTAGTCTGTTATTTTGTTTCTTTCACTGACTCTAGGCTAGATAACACTGGGGACAGTGTTGTTCAAGTCTGGGGGAGGTGTCTGCTGACATTGTTTTTGTTTTTCTTAGAGTCAGTTTTTTTATCGAGTCAAAATTGTTTTATTGAGTCAAAACCTGTTGGAGATAATGATCCTGTGATTGAACCTATTGATGTGATTTTGTTTATGAGTGCACAGTGTTACAGGATCAGTTCTAGATCGACTAATGAAAAATCCAAGGGCTGACCAGTTGACTAGAAAACACCCATGTCTCCAGCAGAGTTCTTCTGAAACCTGAGCCAACTTTTGCACTTCATCGATATGGTTAGTGTTTTTAGAGCTTGATTCATCATTCATATCTGATAAAGGAACCCATGTGTTTAGTGTTATGGTATCTCTCTCCCCTTTTATAAGTTGATAAATAAGAGCATAAAAGATTGAAATGATTTTCTTCTGAGTAGAGGGTTAGGAAAATTTCCAGCGATCCCATTATTCTACTTAAGAGGGAATGATCACACAAAGGATTGGAAGCGAGGCTAGGATTTTCCTATGATGCCATTATTCGCCTACAACCTTTGATACATAGAGAGGGAAGAACCGAGGATTTTGTGGCAAACACCATCAATACTCGCGTCTCATACCTTGATGTGTATATGCAAAGCTGAAAAAAAAAATGGAACATAATAAGAAATAAGTCTGGGGGAGAGAAATTGATACAAAAAGTGTGAAAAAGGGTGGTTCCTTGCGATGAAACTGGCGATGAAGGTTTTACTTGAACGAAGCTGTGGGATAATGTATGGAGTCTGGAAAAGCTGCGAATGTCTACGGAGAAGTACATGGTGGTTAGATCAAAAGCTGATTTGGTGACATTTGGGTACTTGGGAAAAAGGTCATTTCGATGGTTCATGAACAGGAGAGTCTCTACGTTTTCAAACCTCTTTCTCTGTTTAGTCTTCTATTTGCTTGAGGGCATGCAAAAGGCTAAGTCTGGGGGAGTTGATATATCATGGTTTTTACCCTATTTAAGCCATGATATAAGTCATTTTTATAGAGTCTTTCTAGTGTTTTGTAGTCTTTTACAGGTCTTAGCACGTTTGGAGCATTATTGGAATTATTGGATCTTTCTGGAGCAGTTTGGAGCAAGAGCTGAAGTCGTGTTGCCGAGTATCTGATTTCACGGCAAGCATCGATCGATACCCCCTGGTATCGATCGATACCCATCGCAGCAAGACACGACCCACGAGTTTTCCAAGACTTGAGGAATTGCAAAAAGTGCCCAGAAGTCTTTATTAATTACAAAAAGGCCCAGAACGTGTTTTAGGTTATAAATAGGATTTTTACAGCCACTTGTTTAGGCTATGCATTATTTTACTTTGGTTTGAGACAAGTCTGAATCTCCCTTCGTCCGAGATCAGATCTCAAGAACCTCTTGTTATTCTTATTCTATTGATGATTTATTTAAACATATTGATTGTTTCATTCTCTATGTCTGAGTAGATCCACTTTAGGTTTAGGGTTTTCTCATAAAGGATTTCTTTGAATGCTAGGTTAATTATCT
>PKML01055279.1:637201-688710 GCA_002933935.1 Eutrema yunnanense | reverse complement strand
TGTTGCAGGCATGAATGATTGTATGGATGACTAACTGGTTGTATCATTTTGGCGGTTACAAGGTAGACTGATGGTCTGATTAACATTTGAAATAAGTATGCAAACAGTTACAGTCAAGTGTCACTTATGTTTACGTTTTTACCCAGTAAACATAATCAAACAATCAGTAGAGGAAACCACACCTACATTTCAGGTACCTTCTGTAAGTCACCTTGACCATACTGTCCCATGCCGTTGAACCTTTTTCCCGCAGATATCAGACGCGTCCCAAAGGCTGAACAATAAAGAGGTAAAAACGAGTATGATTACAAGAGCATAGATCTAGAAAGATGCGTAAACACATACTCTATAGAGCTACTTCTTGCTACCTGATCTGGCACCTTCGGTTAATGAAATTTCCAGTTCGGGAAGTTTCTCCACTAAACTACGAGAAGTTGATGTATCAGCTTGTTCCCAAGCACGGGACAGATTCATTAAGGTCTCCCCAAGCTCTTGACCACACTACAAATAGATTTTAGAGGTTGCAATTATATAAGTCCCTCAAAGTTTAAGGAAGTGAGGCAAGGATGTGTGCTCGTATAAAACACTACAAAGACTCAGGAACCTCTTATCCTCTCCAATCAAATCGCAAAGAAGACAAATAGAGAGATTCAAGTTTATGGGTTTTGAAAGAGAACGACAAGCGAATCCAGAGATACTCTGCTAGGAGAAGGAATCGAGCCTTGCTACGCGGAAACCGAATCCAGAGATACTCTGCTAGGAGACGGAATCGAGCCTTGCTACGCGGAAACCGAATCCAGGATAAGAAGGAAGGCCGCGTCGGATTCGGCCAACAAAACTCGATTTCGCCGGCAGAAGGAATAAGAAGAGAAGAGGAGTAGATAAGACGAGTTCTTCGGAGACACATGGATGGATCGAGAGATGAACCACCGTGAGAGGGATCGAGAGAGAAAGAAGAGAGAAGACAAAGAGACGAAGAGACGAATAGGAGAAGAGGAGAAAAAGAAGGAGAAGATTAATGTCCGTTGGATTGAATATCATCAACGGTTGATATTAAAACAAAAGTAGAATCCTTGTGACTATGGATTAACCAATCAGAAGCTTTCATTTGGTAATATAGTTTTTTTATTTAATTTTGATGTTTAAATCTAAAATTTAAGATTTATAGTTCATAATTTAGGATTTAGGAATTGGGGTTTTAAGATTTTTAAAATGAATATATTTGATTATAAGATTTATATTTTTTTGTAATTGACAAATATGAAAAATATGTTTCAAACGTGAATCGTTAACACTATACTCCAATACTATAAATCCTAAACCCTATACACTAATTCAAACTCAAAGAATTGTTCTGTTTATACACTAAATCAAAAACCATATACACTAAATCAAATTATAAACCTTATACACTAAGTCTATATCTAACCCTAAACCGTATACACTAAATCAAACTCGAAAATTCTTCTAATTATTTTTTATTTTAAATTTTGTGTTGTGTATTGTTACCCTAAACCTTAAACCTAAACCCCAAATATGTTTTTACAGTATGAAACAATAATTTTATTGTATTTTCTTTTGTTAATTAACAAATGGAAAAATATGTTTCAAGTGCGAATCATAAACCCTATACTCTAATGCCCTAAACCATTAACCTAAAACCCGAACCCCAAACCCCGAACCCCAAAACCCGAACCCCAAACCCTATACCCTAAACCTAAACCCCAAACCCTAAATCATAAACTCTAAACCTTAAACCTAAACCCCGAACCCCGAACCCCAAACTCTATACCCTAAACCTAAACCCCAAATCCTAAATCATAAACTCTAAATCTTTAAGTTTAAACTCTTAATGATACAAATTAAATCATAAACCAAAAAAACAAAACAATAATTTTAAAACTCTAAACCAATAATTTAATTATTATATATATTCAAAACTAAAATCCAACACTTATAATATAAAATATATCAAAAATTTCAAATCTTAAACCCTATACACTATATTTCAAACCCTAAATCATATAGACTAAACCTAACCCTAAACCCTATACACTAAATCAAACTCGAAAATTATATTTCACATAACCTAAACACTAAACGCTAATGCCCTAAACCCTAAATTAAATTTCACATAACCTAAACACTAAACGCTAATGCCCTAAACCCTAAATTAAATATTCAAAACTTAATTCTTCTTTTATTTATAATTTTGAAATTTGTATTTACACATTAAGAGAAATTGATCCCGAGTACGCGCTGTCGATTTTTTAAACGGAATAGTTGACTCCGTTAACAGGAAAATTTAAACCCGTTAAAAATCAATTATTTTTAATTAAAAATTAATTTTAGTTATTATTACAAATAAAAAATACAAAAAATTGTTGTTCTTCCTCCTTATCATTATCGTCATCCTTCCTTCTCCTCCTCTCTCCTTAACCAAATCTATCACTCCATCGACGATTACTCAACAAATTTCGAACTCGGGATAAACTTGAAATCCCACATGGAGAGAATCGCTTGACAGGGTTTACATAATTGAATAAACTTGAAATCCCCATAGTTTCTCTGCCTGCTTCAGTTTTCTTGAACGGAACCATCCATTCAATAAGATGTTGAAAATCCGAACAGAGGGAACCCAATTCGGATCCATCCTCCGTCCTCTCTCTAAATACATTGAGGCTTCTCTAACATGTCCTTCTTTACAAAGGGCATCTAGCAAAATTTCCAGCAATTTAAGTTCCGAAGCTGATTTCGAAACCGGATCATAACTTCTAGCGAATTCAAAAGCCCGTATAGCTTGTTGCACCATACCTACAAGCAAATTCGCAAAACTAGATCAATTAAAGGCAAAACTCACACATATTCTATCACTAAGTTAGCTGGAATTGAGCTTCACTCTCCATTATTGAAGCTACAAGAAATCTGCATACCAGCACGAGCATACCGTCTGATCAAAACGACAAATGTATCTGCAGAAACCAAATCAGATCCTCCATCGCTTCTCACCCGATCAAAAATCAACGACCAGGCAATCTCAAATTCACGAGCTTTACACAAAGCATCAGACCGAGAAGCTTGAAATCCCACATGGAGAGAATCGCTTGACAGGGTTTACTCGGGATAAACCAAAATCAAAACCAAACCCAGAAAATTAGTGAACATACCCATAACAATGAAAGAGAAGAATAATTAAGAACCCTAAGCCCACAAAATCAAATCGAAACAGAAAATTCGAAACACCAGTTACCTCATTTCGCCTTGAACTCTCATATTGAGATCTCGTATTCGATGTGGCTTGGGCTCTCAGATTGAGCATCTGGATCCATCGCCGGTGACGAGTTCATCTCACTCCCCTTGTTTCGCCTTCCTCAGCTTTCCCAGATCTATGTCGACGACCTCTAGAGTTTTAGTTTCTGTGCGATTGAAATCGACAAACGAAGAAGAGATATGTACGAAACAATGAAGAGATCGATTCAAAGAAAACAATGAAGAAGAAGATAGAGAGAATGAAGATAATGAGTTTTTTTTTTCTTTAGAAGAAGGAAATGACTTGAGCAAAAAAAAAACTATTTCTACCAAGACAAAATATTTTGGTGCCAAAAGTGAAATTTGGCTAAGTGTTTTGGCTCTAAAATGAATTTCCAGCTACGAAAGACATTTTCGGATTCCCGCTTAAAGAAATATTTTCTTAGCGCGAATCTAATGCTACGATAGAGTCTAGATCCGATTTTGGTACTTTTGGTAGCAGTTAGTGAATTAGTGCTACAATGAACTGCTACCAATGCCCATATTTCTTGTAGTGAATTTAGGATTAGCAAAGAGATTTGGAATTCCTAGGATTTAGATTTAGATAATTCTCGCAACGACAGTTGGTTAATTATATCATAGTGATTTGAGTTCAAGAACTGCGCTAAATCTGAATTCTGTTAGTTAGTTAGTCTGCATTCATTGATTTCCTGAGAAAAACCCTGAGCCTATATTTCCCAATTGAATTACATCTCGTTTAATTTCTGCACTGCTTTTAATTACATCTTCTGGCTTAGCTTAATTCTCAGCTATATAATCTATTGTGTGATCTCTGTGAGTCTTTGTGGTTCGACCCCTAGCTATATTACAACTACTGCTTTAGTACTGTTTGGGTATTAATTTGGGCATATCAACATGTTTTGACTGTTGAACACCTTGGTGCTTCTGAAGGGTATCTAGTCGCTGCAGCTGATTATGATCAACCATGGTACGCTGATATTTCCAACTACCTCGCTGCAGATGAAGAGCCAAAGCACCTCAAGAAATATGACAAGAAGAAGTTTATGCGTGACATAAGGCGATTCTTTTGGGATGAACCTTACCTGTACAAGCACTGTTCTGATGGTATCTACAGGAGATGCATTGCTGAATCAGAGATACATAATGTTTTGTTTCATTGTCATGGATCTGAGTATGTGGACACTTTGTTACTTTCAAGACAGTGTCCAAGGTTCTTCAAGCAGGCTTCTGGTGGCCTACTATGTTTAAGGATGCTCATGCTTTCGTTTCGCAGGGCGATGCGTGTCAGAGGAGAGGGAAGATCAGGGAGAGGGAAGATCAGTAAGAAACATGAGATGCCACATAATTTCATCCTTGAGGTTGAGATTTTTGATTGTTGGGGCATCGATTTTATGGGTCCCTTTGCTTCGTCATATGGAAACAAATACATCTTGGTTGTTGTGGATTATGTGTCTAATTGGGTTGAGGCCATTGCTAGCAAAACCAATGATTCTTTAGTGGTCCTTAAGCTGTTTAAGATCATCATTTTCCCTCAATTTGGAGTACCTCGAATTGTGATAAGTGATGGTGGCACTGACTTTATCAACAAGGTTTTTGAGAGGTTGCTGAAGAAGCATGGTGTGAATCATCGTGTTGCTACTCCTTATCACCCTCAGACCAGTGGACAAGTTGAGGTTTCCAACAGGCAGATCAAGAAGATTCTAGAGAAGACAGTGAATGTTACCAGGTTGGATTGGTCTGCGAAGCTGGATGACGCACTTTGGGCTTACATGATTGCTTTCAAGACACCACTTGGGACTACACCGTTTCACTTGCTGTATGGAAAAGCGTGCCATCTTCCAGTAGAAATCGAGCATAAGGCAGCATGGGCTACAAAGTTGCTGAATTTCGACATCAAGTCTGCTGCTGAGAGGCGATTGATCCAGCTGAATGAGCTCAATGAGATTAGGCATCATGCCTATGAGAACTCGAAGCTGTACAAGGAGAGGACTAAGGCGTACCACAATAAGAAAACCCTTTCC
This sequence comes from Eutrema yunnanense, assembly GCA_002933935.1. Taxonomy (NCBI): domain Eukaryota; kingdom Viridiplantae; phylum Streptophyta; class Magnoliopsida; order Brassicales; family Brassicaceae; genus Eutrema; species Eutrema yunnanense. The sequence goes on along the minus strand of PKML01055279.1, from coordinate 683,419 downwards.
AGACACTTTGAACCCGATGATCAGGTACTTTTGTATAACTCTCGTTTGCATTTGTTTCCTGGTAAATTACGTTCTCGTTGGTCAGGTCCTTTCACAGTCAAGGAAGTTAGACCACATGGAGAAATTGTCCTGACGAATCCTTCAGGCGAAGAGTTCACTGTCAATGGACAAAGGGTGAAACACTATTTGGCGAGAGCCGAGATTCCATAAGGACACATAATGCCTCTGGATGATGCACCCACTGCCTGAACGGCATTACAGTCAAGCTAATGACGTTAAATGAGCGCTTGGTGGGAGGAAACCCACTGGTGAGTCTGTATACAAGTCTTTTTCTTTTTATTTTTCTTTTTTGTGTCTTGTGTCTTTAGTGAATCAGGTTAGACGAGGAGAAACAAACTTCCATCCCCAAATCGCCTTGGTATCGATCGATACCACCTGGGTATCGCCCACATTCACCATCTGCTGTTGGACCGTCTCACATCGCTGGAGTATCTGATGACTCCGATGAGGACTAGCTCCTTTTTCTATATTGTTTCATTTTTCTTTTCTTTTCTTTTAAACTTTTGAGTTTGTTTTGGCAGCTTATTATGATTCTGAACCTTGTGGATCTATGCGATTATGCTTTCTTGTTGCTTTTAACTTGTGTTTGAGTGATCTGACATTGCTAACCATTACACATTTGGATCGTTTGACATCATTGCGAGCAACATTGGCACTAACTCGATTAAAAAGAAGTCCTATGTGTCTACAGAAGCCTGGTATCGATCGATACCAGACTGTGTGTCGGTCCATACTCATACCCCAATCCGGTAACTTCTTTGATTTTCCCGCCTCCACTCAGTTCTTTTGGTTTCTTTTACCGACTCTAGGTTAGATAACACCGGGGACAGTGTTGTTCAAGTCTTGGGGAGGTAGTTGCTGACAATGTGTTTGTTTTTCTTAGAGTCAGTCGTTTTTGAGTCAAAAGTTGTTTTATTGATTCAAATTTTTTTGGAGATGATGATATTTTTCTTGAACCTTTTGTTCTTACTTTGCTGTTAAGTGACCATTGTTACAGAATCAGTTTTAGATTGACTAATGAAAAATCCAAAGGCTGACTGATACAAGACTTTTTAGTCTCTAGGAGGTATCAATAACTCCAACACGTGTAGTAAGAAGGTTATCAATCCATAAAGGGATTTATCCTAATCACTAAGAATGCAAGGTTCATAAGTAATTTAAGCTAAACAAGGTAATTGGTGATTAAGTATTCAAGTTCAAATTAAGCGAGGCAATAACTAAACGATTTGTAATCCATATAACAAAGGCGGAACTAGAGATGAGGTTAATGATATAAGGTGATCCAAGTCCAATTAGTGGTGTTCATTTACTCAAGAAGCTAATTCCTAGGCAATAGATCTCTAATCTAGATTAGTTCTCTTTCAAGCAACTAATCACTATGTTAATTATCAAGTCCATTAGCAAATCATCATTTGTGGATTAACAACTAGCAAGCATTAAGGATCATAACAAGATTAACCAAAGATATGCCCTAAACAACTAATATCTTAGGTTAGGAACATAAATCTCTTGTCTAGCTGGTCTTGGCATTTCATCAAACACTTGGTGTTCATGAAATGCCTTGTGATCTAGATCCACTCTTTCAAGCTAGATCTAGCATTGGGGACTCTAGACAAGAAGGAATATAAGATTATCTAACCCTAAACACCCCTAATCAAACCCTAGATCACCCTAATCTACCCTATCCCAAGGTCCTTAAGACTACTCACTAATTATCATGGGTTTAAAAAATCCAAGAAAACAAGTGTTAAAACTCATGATCAAGATGATTGGATGATTAGAAAGTAGAAGATAGATGGATTCGATCAAGAAAACAATACTCAAATTGCATAAAATCAAAAGGATCAATCTCTTACAAATCACTCTTAGAGAGGGTTTTTGCTTAAGAAAAGACAGACAATATGGAGTGCAAATAGCCCCTCCAAATTAAGCTTTTGGGCTTAAATAGTGAATAGTAACGAACCGGATCGACCCGGGACAACCCGGGTACCGACCCAGTTTAAATGGATAAAGAGTTCTGGTTTAGCCAATACCGAGGTCACTGCTCGGTGTAACACCTCGGTATTGAGCCTGGGTTAGTGCACCGACGAGGAGCACCGAGCAGTGGCGTCGAAATTGAGGAGATGTTGTATGGTGATCTTCAGTGGATACCGAGGTCACTCCTCGGTATCGTTGCTCGGTATTAAGGACTTTTTCCCCCGGGTTTCTTCCTGTGGCAGCACCGATCAGTTGCACCGAGCAGTGACGTCGGTACAATCCCCTGAAGCTTCGATATCGACGTCACTCCTCGGTGTTATACGTCGGTATTGGGGCTGTTTTCCCCCGTCGAGCTATTCCGATCAGTTGCACCGAGCAGTGACCTCGGTGCAACTCCTCTACTTTCGATACCGAGCACCAGCACCGACCAGTGATGTCGGTACGGTTTCCGTCTCCTCTCCTCGGGTCTCGAATCTCCTCTTTAGCACCTGACATGCGATCAAAAACATGCAAGGACTTTCTAGGACTAAATGTGGACACACTAGACTCCTAAAATGACTAAAATGCTAAAAAGATATCATGAACTACATGTAAATGACTCGAAACCTAAATGAAACGGATGCTCGAAACATGCAATATATGAGTATATCAATTCCCCCAAACTTAAACATTTGCTTGTTCTCAAGCAAACAAGATCAAGAATGAGAGATGCAATGTAATGCAAGTAGAGCTCGAACCTATAAGAAGCACAAGAAACAATCGCACTCAACGTCCAAGTTACTAGTTCTAGGATGCACCAAAGTTGTCTACTCAAAAGGAGATAGCCATTTCCTTCACAACATGCAATAAGCCAAACCTCAACCTAGACAAACCATTCTATTCTCTAGCCTCTTAACATTGATTAATGGTTTTATCCGTGAATGGTGCTTATGCAAAATCAAATGAAACCGCTTGGCTAAAGGACCGGTTATGAGATGAAAGTGATCTCATCAATATGTAAGGGCAATCAAATACAAGGATCTCTCAATGAACGAGCAAACTTTGACAAAATGCTAAAGGTGAAAGGCAACCTATGCATACAAGGAAAAACTTTCGTCTACCCGAATGCTTAGAGTGTCTCTATCCTAAAGATCTTAACCCGTTGCGCCCATAACTTAAGCTACCCTTTTATCATGAGGCATTTTGCCTTTTTGAAACCCGCACATCTTCCTTGTCTCTTCACTTCACTTTCTTCTCAATTGGAGATCACTTCTTCTTCCTTGTTCTTCATGGTTTGGTGCTTCTTTGTTGTTAGCTAGCTATTCTTTTCTTCTTTTTGGTTACCGCCTCTTCTCATTCTTTTGATGCTTTGGCCTTTTGGCCTTCTTCTTTTTCCTTGTATCTTTTGAGGCTATTTTAATCTTAGAGCTACACTTTCGATCTTTGCACAAACCACTCCACATATTCGATCCCTTTTTTTTCATACTCCTTGTCATTTTTTCCATTCCACAATCCATTCCAATCATGCGATTTACTAAGTCTAAACCCCCTCCCCCAAACTTGAATCAAGAACCGCCATCCTAACTAGCCTATTCCTAGATTAGCCCCTTGATGATGGAGATAAGTCTACACGAGAGTGCTTCCTTGTCGCCCTAAACCTAATACTTTTTGTCAAGTTCATTCCAAATAAGGCCTCACAAGACACACACAAAGGACTATGGGCTAGAAAGGAGGTAATTGTCATGGTAGGAAAACCAATCCAAAGATGGGATTTGGCTATTTGGAAACAAACAAATGGGTGGATTGCTCTTACAACGACCTCAACACAAAGATTGATGCTTTGAACTCCAAGGTAAAACAAATGGAGAACAAAGGTGTGGCTTCTTCTTCACGACCACAAGGTCAACTCCCGGGCAAATCCGAAGCTAATCCCAAGGAGTATGTAAATGCCATCACCTTAAGATGTGGTACGGTATTGCCTCTAAGAGAAGCTCCTTCTCCTCTCAATGCGGACATTGAGAAGCAAAGTGGGGGGGGGGGTCGAACTTCAAGAAGATGAGGAATTGGTTGAAGATGAGGTAGTAAGAGAGCAAGACAAGGTTGAAGAAGTTGAGAAGGTCAAGCCTAGGATTGTTGTTGCTCAAGAGAAACCGAAGAAGAATGTGTTTGTCCCTAAGCCATACGTTCCTAAGCGACCATTTCTCGGGCGGTTCAAGAAGCAACTTATGGACAATTACAAAGCCATCTTTGATAGGCAAATGGAGAAGGTGGAACTCACAATGCATTTGGTTGATGCCTTCTTACTTGTCCCTCAATACGCCAAATTCTTGAAAGATGCCGTGAATGAGAGGGCTAAGGAGATGGAGTCTATGGTCATTTTAACTCACGAGTGTAGTGCCATAATACAAAACAAGATGGTGCCAAAGAAGTTAGGAGATCTGGGATCATTCACGCTACCTTGTGCACTTGGTCCTCTAGCTTTCAACCATTGTTTGTGTGATCTTGGAGCAAGTGTAAGTCTCATGCCATTTTCGGTAGCCAAGAGACTAGGCTTCACACGCTACAAGGCATGCAACATCTCCCTAATATTGGCAGATAGGAGCGTGAGGGTTCCTATTGGTTTGCTTGAGGATCTTCCTATTGTGGTGAAGGATTTCATTGTCCCCACGGACTTTGTGGTATTTGAAATGGATGAGGAACCAAAAGACCCTCTTATCTTTGGTAGGCCATTCCTAGCAACCGCATGAGCGATAATCGATGTGAGGTAAGGCAAAATAGATCTCCATTTGGGTAAAGGAGAATTCGTTGAGTTTGACACAACAAGGTAATGAAGAAGCCCACCATAGATGGCCAATGTTTCTACATAGAGACCATGGATGAGCTAGCCGACGAATTGCTTGAGGAAGTGAGAGTAGAAGACGGGTTGGAATTGGTTATGACTAAGGAGTGTGGTGATCATGGGTTTTTGAGCAAAGAGAGTCAAGGTTATGAGTTACTCATGGATTCGCACAAACCGGTCGAAAAAGACACGCCATTTGTTGAGTTGTGTATTCGCGGTACTGAGGGTCAAGATGGTTTAAGGGTTGGCACGGTTCAAGAGGAGTTTGTACTAGCCGTTGAAGAGACTAGCAAGGGTAAGTCTAGTCTTGAGAAGGACGATTGGAGCGAGCTCAAAGCCCCAAAGGTGGACATAAAGCAACTTCCCGCGGGACTAAGGTATGCGTTCTTAGGTCCCAACGAGTCTTACCCGGTTATTGTGAATGAGAGTCTAGATGAGAACGAACTATCCTCCCTTCTTGTGGAACTTAGGAAATATAGGAGAGCAATTGGCTATTCTTTGGATCAAGGGTATTTTCCCTAGTTTGTGCACGCATAGAATCCATTTAGAGGATGAATCAAGGACCTCTATTGAACATCAAAGAAGGTTGAATCCTAATTTGAAAGATGTTGTAAAGAGAGAGATTCTTAAGCTCTTAGACGCGGGCATTATCTACCCAATATCGGATAGTACTTGGGTCTCACCGGTTCATTGTGTGCCTAAGAAAGGGGGGATAACGGTTGTTAAAAATGAAAATGATGAAAAGATACCTACTAGGACAATAACCGGGAATAGAATGTGCATTGATTATAGGAAGTTGAATTCATCCACTCGTAAGGATCATTTTCCGTTACCTTTCATAGATCAAATGCTTGAACGTCTAGCTAATCATCCATTTTATTGCTTTCTAGACGGTTATTCGGGTTTCTTTCAAATACCCATACACCCGAATGACCAAGAGAAAATGAATTTCACGTGCCCTTATGGCACCTTCGCATATCGGAGGATGCCATTTGGGTTGTGTAATGCACCCGCGACATTCCAACGTTGCCTGATGTCCATTTTCTACGATCTTATTGAAGACATGGTAGAAGTCTTTATGGACGACTTCTCCGTGTATGGCTCTTCGTTTGGTGTTTGCTTGTCTAATCTTTGTAGGGTCTTGTAACGATGCGAAGAAGAAAATTTGGTGCTCAATTGGGAGAAGTGCCATTTCATGGTACATGAAGGCATAGTACTCGGGCATAAGATCTCCGAGAAGGGGACTGAGGTAGACAAAGCCAAGATAGAGGTGATGGTTAGCTTGGAGCCGCCTAAGTTGGTCAAAGACATCCGGTCTTTCTTGGGTCATGCGGGATTCTACCGAAGGTTCATCAAGGACTTCTCGAAAATCACAAGACCTCTCAGGTTACTTTGCAAGGAGGTTGAGTTCGTGTTTGATGAGGAGTTTATGGTGGCGTTTCTAGAGATCAAGAAGGCGTTGGTTAGTGCTCCCATTATCCAAGCACCGGATTGGGATCTTCCTTTCGAGATCATGTGTGATGCTAGTGACTACGCGGTTGGAGCGGTTTTGGGTCAAAGGAAGGACAAGAAGACCATTGTCATCTACTATGCAAGTAGGACCGTAGATGACACTCAAAAACGGTATGCCACAACGGAAAAAGAGTTGCTAGCTGTTGTTTTTGCAATAGAGAAGTTTAGGTCTTATGTTGTGGGATCAAGGGTGATTGTCTACACCGATCACGCGGCTTTGAGATACATTCATGCCAAGAAAGACACCAAGCCAAGGCTACTCCTTTGGATCTTGCTTCTACAAGAGTTTGACTTGGAGATAGTTGACAAGAAGGGGATAGAGAATGGGGTCGCGGATCACTTGTCTAGAATGAGGATTGAAGACTTTGTCCCAATTGATGATAAGCTCCCCGAGGAGAGTCTCATGGTGGTTGGCGTCTTGAAGAAAGGGGTTGAAGCCGTGCAAGAACTAGAGAGTGCTAATGGGTTACAAGACGAGAAACTACCATGGTTTGCAGATCTAGTGAACTACTTAGTGTGCGGGAAGGAACCGCCTTTGGATGGGTATAAGAGGAAGAAGTTCTTCCACGACATGACTAGATACTATTGGGACGAGCACTACTTATACAAGTAGTGCTCGGATGGGTTGTATAGAAAATGCGTGGCAGAAGAAGAAATCCAAGGGATCCTACTCCAATGTCACGGGTCAAGCTATGGTGGGCATCATGCGTCCTATAAAACCGCTACAAAGGTCTTGCAATCCGGTTTTTGGTGGCCTTCATTATTCAAGGATGCGCACCTCTTTGTCTCCACATGTGATGCGTGCCAAAGGAAAGGGAACATTGGGAGGAGAGATGAGATGCCTCAAAACCCAATCCTTGTGGTGGAGATGTTTGACGTGTGGGGCATCGATTTTATGGGACCTTTCCCGTCATCATATGGTAACCAATACATATTGGTGGCGGTCGATTACGTCTCTAAATGGGTGGAAGCCATTGCAAGCCCGACCAACGATGCCAAGGTCATTCTAAAACTGTTCAAGTCCGTAATCTTCTAAAGGTTCGGAGTTCCAAGGGTGGTCATTAGTGATGGAGGTAGTCATTTCATCAATAAAGTGATTGAGAATTTACTTAAGAAGCATGGTGTGAGGCATAAAGTAACAACACCCTACCATCCTCAAACGAGTGGCCAAGTAGAAGTATCCAACCGGCAAATCAAGGCCATACTAGGAAAGACGGTTGGGGGTTCAAGAAAGGATTGGGCCAACAAGTTAGATGATGCTTTGTGGGCATACCGAACCGCCTATAGGGACTACACCATTCAACTTGCTTTATGGGAAGTCATGCCATCTACCAGTTGAGTTAGAATACAAGGCCCTATGGGCGGTGAAGCTTCTTACCTTCGACATCAAGACCGCACAAGAGAGGCGGTTGATTCATCTTCAAGAGTTAGAAGAGACTAGGCTTGAAGCCTATGAGAGCTCGAGAATCTACAAGTAGAGGACCAAAACATTCCATGACAAGAGGATTGTGCACAAGGACTTCAAGGTTGGGGACCTAGTGTTGGTGTTCAATTCCCGGTTAAAGCTCTTTCCCGGGAAACTCAAGTCAAGGTGGTAGGGTCCGTTTGAGGTTAAGGAAGTAAGGCCGTATGGAGCCGTGGTGCTTGTTAACAAAGATGGCCAAGATTTCATTGCAAATGGCCAAAGACTCAAACTCTACCGAGCAAATCAAATCGTCAAAAATGAAGGCTCGATCCCTCTCGATGATGTCCCTCTAGCTTGAGAACGGTAACAAACGTCGAACTTAGTGACGTTAAACAAAGTGCTCTTGGGAGACACCCCAAGCTTATCATTGTATATATTTCCTTTTTGTTTATCTCTTTTTCTATCTTTGCTAGATATTTTTGATGCTTTTGTTAAGTGTGCATAGGGGTTCCAAGGCAAAAAGGGGATACCGAGGAGAGATACCGAGGAGTGATCTCGGTATAGACTTGCCAAGGGCAATACCGACTTCACAGATCGGTGCAACACCTCGGTATGGAAACAGAAAGAAAACCTCCTTAACACCGATTTGTTACACCGAGGAGTGACATCGGTATGTGTATACCGATGACCAGCACGGAGGAGTGACCTCGGTATGGTCGCACCGATGCCCAATACCAAGGAGTGACATCGGTATAGACCGTGTCAAACGAGGGACCAATACTGACGTCACAGATCGGTACAACACATCGGTATGGAAACAGAAGGAAAATCCCTTAGCACCGACGTGTGGTACCGAGGACTGACATCGGTGTGGCAATACCAATGTGCAATACCGAGGAGTGACATCGGTATTCGACGAAAATTTTAAAGAAATCAGTAAATACCGAGGTGTGGTACCGACGAGTGACCTCGGTATTGACCATTTTTAAAAAAAAAATCGGTACCCACCCAGGTAAGATCCGACCCGACCCAGGTAACTCTCATTCTTCTTCCTCTTCCACGCGACATTAGCCCATTTTTTTCACCCTACTTTCGCGATTCAAGAGAAAATTTTTCCACATCTCCCTCTTTTCTCAACAAAATTTCATGATTCCAAGCCCCGTAATCTCGATTTTAACTGCTCTTTTTGGATTTATCATCATTTCAAGCATCTAATCCAAATCCTCCAAGGTATTATTCAATTAAACTTTTGAAAACCATGGTTTTGTTCTTGAAGAAATATTGCTTGAATATGGTTTGATATTGTCTTTCACTTGTGCAAATACCTTGGGGATGGTTTATCTATGCTTAAACTTGATGATTCATGTGCAAATTGTTGATGGTTTGATGAAAAAGAGAAATTGGGATTTTGAGAATTAGGGATTGTGACTTGGAATAATTTGCTTGATATGTGTGAATTGTCACCTTGGTTCATTGCTCTTAGTTCATCTTTTGGTGAACCCTTGTTGATTTGATAGAGATTATACCTATGCTCACAAATTGTCTCAAGGATATTTGTAGCTACAATGTCTGACAAGGGCGCTCCATCGACACGGGCACGAATCAAGGTTTCGACAGTCGGGAAAGGGAAAGGAATTTCCCAAGCTACCGCCGCGGAAAAGGGAAAAGGGATTGCCAAAGGTAGTACCAAGGCAAAGGCTAAAACCGCGGCTACAAGCTCTAAGGCCAAGAAAACGACCAAGGGAAAGGGCAAGAGAGTCGAAGAAGAGGTCAAGAGTGAGAACTCAAGTGAAGAAGTCATGGTAGTGCAACGGGCAAAGCCAACCGAGCAAGACTACTTCGATAAATTTGGCCAAATGAAGTTCGAGTAAGGCAAATTTGTCGATGCGGAGACGATGGATAGGATGGGGATAAGTGACGAAGTGTGGACTCTTTTTGAGAATATGGGGCTAAGGAAGTTCATGAGCATGAAGCATGAAGCTCTAAAGGCACTCTCCGCCAAGTTCCTAGCCACCCTTCGAGTTAAGTTCTACGAAACAAAAGATGCAAATTCCGGGTTTGGAGTTCTAAAGTTCAGACTCATGGGCACCACCACCTACACCGTCACTTTCCACGAGCTTTGCGAGATATTCGGGTTTAGAGAAGAAGGTACAAACGGCGGTCAATACTTTGATTATCTGAGATTCGAGCTCCGAAATCTTTGGGCAATGATTGCAACCGGAGAATTTAGAGCCGGTGACTCTAAAAGTGCAAGCATACGGCACCCGGTTCTCTGGTACGCACACAAGGCGTTGGTCCACAATTTCTACCACAAGGTGGAGATTGACACGGTTACTACGGAGGAGATGGAGTTGTTGGGGCTTGGTCTAAAGCCCATCCTCCCCGTTCTCGGAAATGGTAAACCATTCGAGGGGCCGGAGAGACTCCCTTGTCTCGCAACACTCTTGGTGAGACACTTGTTCAATTACAGGGATTGGGCCTGGAAGGCAAAGTCGAAGAAGACGGCGATTTGCCTCGGATGGATGATAACGCCTATTCTCATGGCAAAGGGCATCAAGGTTTCACTTGGCCACTATGAGTGGAAATCTTTGGATGCGGCCTACCTTTCAAAGACTAAGTTGTTCAAGGGATATATCGAAGGCAAGATGGCTTACAACCTCCAACTCACCGAGACATCCGTGGCACAAGTCCTCTTACCTAATCCCGCGCTCACCAACTTCCATGACCCGAGGAACGTCATGTTTATTCCTCCCCATGAGTACCTCTACAACTCCACCGTCGATCCGCCTATGAAAGCATTCCGCAAGAGAGCACAACGGAGAACCGCTACCGACGAATCTCTTGATCTCGACGAGGAGGTGCTGAATGAGTCGTCACCCGAAACCGTGTACGGTAGTGAGCGCTACCACTTTGACCCTTATGATGGGGCTATCACTAACGCGGCCACAAGACACACTCAACACCAAACTCGTCTCCTCCAACGCATGTGCAAGTGGCAAAACAAAAACATGAAGAAGATGGTCAAAACTATCAAGTCATTGAAGAAGACGGTTAAAGCCATGGATCGAACCATCAATGATCTCAAGGACGGAGGTTGCGGGGCGAGTTCATCAAGGGCCGGTGAAGGAGGAGACGTCGTCATGGACACTAACCTCGCGCCTCGTGGAGATGATTGGGCATTGGTCATGAGCTCTAGCCGACCCACGGCCCGACCGAAATAGGCACCAAAGAGGAGAGCGATGCGGTCCCCGTCTCCCTTCTTAAGTAATCCATCTTACTCAATGGGGTCTACATCCCCATCTCAAATCTTCTAGGTACGAATCCAAAACTCGTGTATATATTTTTCTTTTAAGTCTTGCATTGTATAGTTATCTCTTATTTTTGGTCCTTTCCTTAGGGTTATTTCACACCGAGACGGTGTGATTTAAGTTTAGGGGAGGGACCGGTATCTAATAACATTTGCTTTGTCTTATTTTCAATTTGCATCTTGAGTCTCATGCATACATCTAAGGCATAGAAAAACCAAACAAATTTGAGAAATTTTGAAAATGAAAAGACAAAAAGAAGTCATTTAGGACGCATTTGCACTTCATGTAGGATTGAGTCTAGATGCATAGCACGTAGATAATGCATTGCATGTGCATTAGGAGCTAGAATGATTCCTCCTTGTGAAGTGTCGCTTTAAGAGTTTAAGTGCTATGCTCTAGATTTTGTGTGCGAAATCAAGGTCGAACCATGTTTGGATTTCATGTCTCATTACTTAGGTCTTAGCCGAAGCAAGTTTCGATTTGAATCCAATTCTATCTAAGTGAGAACCTTAACTTTGACACATTAATTATCGTATTCATGCATTGCATAATGAACTCATGGATTCCGCATACATACTTGGGTCATCTTATTCCTTTTTACCATTCTTGGTTGCCCAAGTATCAAATTCCCATCTTTGGAATGGTTCACCCCACCTTGAAACCGACCTTCTTTCAAGCCTACATGTTTAGTTAGCGTTGTGAGGCCTTATTTTTGAATGGACTTAGCAAAAAGTGTTGGGTCTAGAGCGACAAGGAAAGGCTTCCATGTAGAACTAGCTCGCGCATCATGAGTTGGATTAGGCTAAGTTAGATAGGATGGTATTCAGGACGAGGGGAATGGATGAAAAAGAAGGAAAAGAAAGATTTTGGGATTGGAAAAATGGAAAGAAAGGAAGAGATTTGGAAGAATGACTAGGGGAAGAAATAAGGTTGTAATGGTTGGCAATAATATATGTGGTTTAGCTCTAAATTGTTGAAAAGATAGTCTCTAGTTGTGAAAAGAAAGAAAATAAGCCAAAATGGCTAAGGCAAGTCATAAAGAAAAAAAATGAGAGAGACTAAAGAATTTAAAAGAAGAGCTAGGCCAAGAAAAGTGAAGAAAGCCAAACCATTGGTTGAAGAAGAAACCCCCTAAATGCTTATGGAAAAATAAAGATGAGAAAGAGATGTGGAATAAGAAGGCAAAAATGCCTTGAGAAGGGTAGCTAGGATTGGTTCCTTGTGGGTTTAGAATTAGGGTCGAATTTGCGTTGGGACATTGGGTAGATGGAAGTCTAGCCTTGTATGCATCGATTTCTTTTCACCCTTAGCATTTTGCCAAGGTCCATTCCTTCAATGAGACATCCCTTGTTCGGAAACCGCCTCATGCATTGAGATCATCTTTGTCTCAAAACCGTATCCTTAGCCAAATGAGTTTATTTGCATTGCATGGACATGATCCACTAGAAACCGCTAATTGAATGTCAAATGATTGGATGATAGGAAGGCTTGTGTAGGTTGAGGCTTAAGCTTGATTCATGTAAGGATGAACATGGATAGCCCCTTTTGAGTAGACATGTTTGATCATACTTTAGAGTTTGCACTTGGACTTGAACTCTTTTAGTGATGCTTTTGCTTGAGGACAAGCAAAGAAGTAAGTTTGGGAAATGATATCATCATATTTTGCATCATTCTAGCATCTGTTTCACTTAGGTTTCGAGTCATTTGCATATAGTTCATGTTATCTCTTTAGTATTTTAGTCATTTTAGGATTCTAATGTGTCCACATTTAGTCCTAGAGAGTCCTTGCATGTTTTGGATCGTATTTCAGGTGCTAAAGAGGAGATTCGAGACCCGAGGAAAGAGGACAGAGACTGTACCGAAGTCACTGGTCGGTACTGGTCCTCGGTATTGAAGGCAGAAGGGTTGCACTGAGGTCACTGCTCGGTGCAACTGATCGGTATAGCCAGACGGAGGAAGACAGCCCCAGTAACGACGTGCAACACCGAGGAGTGACGTCGGTATCGAAGCTTCAGGTGATTGTACCGAGGTCACTGATCGGTGCAACTGATCGGTGCTGCTGAAGGAGGAAACCCGAGGGAAAATCCCTTAATACCGAGCAACAGTACCGAGGAGTGACCTCGGTATCCATCGAAGGAACATCAAGCATTTCCCATCAATACCGACGTCAGTGCTCGGTACCCCTCATCGGTGCACAAACCCAGTCTCAATACCGAGGTGTTGTACCGACCAGTGACATCGGTATTGGCCGACCAAGAACCTTTTATCCATTTAAACCAGGTCGGTACCCGGTTTGTCCCGTGTCGACCCGGTTCGTCACTATTCACTATTTATGCCCAAAAACTTAATTTTGATGGGCTAAGTCTTTTCTTAAGCAAAAACCCTGTATAAGAGTGATTTGTAAGAGATTGATCTTTTGATTTATGCAATTTTGTATCGTTTTCTTGATTCAATCTATCTATCTTCTTTCTACCTTGATTAGCCAATACTCATACATGGATTCAACCTCTATCCACTTTGATTTTGGGGTGTTCTTGATGGGTCTTGAGTAGTCTTTTAGGGTTTAGAGATGGGGTAGATTAAGGTGTTCCTAGGGTTGATTCATGGTGTTTAGGGATTAGATCTTCATATATCATTTATTGTTTAATGTTCTTAAGGCTAACTCTAGCTTGAAAAAGTAGGTTTAGATCATAAGGCATTTCATGAACACCAAGTGTTTGATGAATTAAACAAGAGATTTACATTCCTAGCCTATGATGATAGTTGTCTAGGGTGCATTTTTGGTTGATCTTGTTGATCTAAGCTTAATGTTTGCTAATCAATAATCCACAAACAAAAGTTTGTTAATGGATTAGGTGATTAGCATAGTGATTAATTGCTTGAAAGAGAATTAGTCATGTTTAGGATCTTTTACCTAGGGATTAGCTTGTTTGAGAAAATGAACATCATGAATCGAACCTTGGTCATCTTATATCAATAACCCTATCTTTAAATCCGCTTTTGTTTATTGATTTATATCTTGCTTAGTTGCTTATTTGTCTCAATTTGGTTACTTAATCACAACCACACTTGTTTAGCTTAACTTGCTTTAATTACCTTGCATTCTTAGTGATTAGGATAACTCCCGATAAGGTTCGATAACCTCTTATGGTACAATTGCATTTAGAGAATTGACTCTAGAGATACCAAAATATCTTGTATCAGTGTTATTAAGAAGATGGAGATGGAGGTTAACTTTATATTTGTGTTACGAAGAATGAGGCGTGGGAGAAGGAAAACGATTTGTGTAATCTGAAATTTTTCGAAAACATAAATCGAAGCAATAGAATTTGGTTTGAATAACACCCGATAAGAAAGGAATGGATCGAGATGAACCACCGTAAGAGGGAACGAGAGAGAAAGAAGAGAGAAGGCTTAGTGTGGGTCAACGGCGAAGGAGACGAAAAGTAGGAGAAGAGGAGAAAAAGAAGGAGTTGGTTAATGTCCTTTGGATTGAGTTTTATCAATGGTTGAGATTAAAACAAAAGTGGAATCTTTGTGACTATGGATTAACCAATCATGTGCTTTCATTTGGTAATATAGTTTTTAATTTAATTTTGATGTTTAAATCTACAATCTAAAATTTATAGTTCAGAATTTATGATTTGGGAATTGGGGTTTTAAGATTTAAAAATGAATATATTTGATTTTAAGATTTATATTTTTGTAATTGACAAATCTGAAAAATATGTTTCAAACGTGAATCGTTTACACTATACTCCAATACTATAAATCCTAAACCTTATACACTAATTCAAACCCTAAACCTAAACCCTATACACTAAATCAAACTCTAAACCTTATACACTAAGTCTATTGTGGTATACACTAAATCAAATTCGGAAATTCTTCTAATTATTTTTATTTTAAATTTTGTGTTGTGTATTTATATCAGTAAAGGTTAAAATTTATACTTAAACCCCAAATATGTTTTTACAGTACGAAACAATAATTTTATTGTATTTTATTTTATTAAGAGACAAATAGTAAAAATATGTTTCAAGTGTAAATTATAAACCCTATACTCCAATGCCCTAAACCCTAAACCTTAATATGAAACAATAAAACTAAAAAAAATATCAAAACCTATACCATATACCCTATACCCTAAACTCTAAATCAAATTCCCTAACCTTTTTTGTATTTTGTAATAGTATTTTGTATTTTAGGTTTTAAATCAAAAAAATAAAAGTATAATTTTTAGGGTTTAGGGATTAGGATTCAATCTCTAAATATGAAACCAAAAGTATCGGTATAATTTTAAATAATTTATCGAATTTGTTTTAAGGTCGAATTTGTTTTAAGGTTTAAATAAAACATATATCACATAATATTACATTAGTACCAAAATACATCAAGTTTGATTTGAACATGAAGCATAACCGGAAATACACATATATGTTAATTACCAAATCGGACCAGCATCTTAGACTACCAAACCATGTCTTAAGTTTCAAATGAACAATAGTTTGTCATTTGGCCATGCCACAGTTGAACCTATTGCATCAGAAATGTATGCAAGGCATAAGACCCTTAACTTGACTAATTATCTTTCCATCAATTAATCACTATGCTAATCACCTAATCCATTAACAAACTCTCATTTGTGGATCATTGATTAGCAAGCATTAAGTTTATATAAACAAGATCAACCAAAGATACACCCTAGACAACTATTATCATAGGCTAGGAGCATAAATCTCTTGAATAGTTCATCAAGGCATTTCATCAAACACTTGGTGTGCATGAAATGCCTTATGATCCCGACCCACTTTCTCAAGCTAGATCTAGCCTTAAGAACACTAAACAAGAAGGGATATAAGAATATCTAACCCTAAACACCATGAATCAAGCCTTGGATCATCCTAATCTACCCCATCTCTAAACCCTATAGGACTACTCAAGACCCATTAGAACCAACCCAAAATCGATGGAGATAGGGGTTGAATCCATGGACGAATGTTGAATAATCAAGATATAAAGAAGATAGATGGAAGATTTTGATAGAAATAAATAGTAGATTGCATAAACCAAAAGATCCTCTTACAAATTTCAAGAACTTTCCCAAAAAGGTAAGAGTTTTTGAATCAAGAAAAGCATAAGTTGCAAAAATTAGATAAAGTGGTTTTTATAGTGAATAGTGCTCGACCGGGTCGACCAGGAACAAACCGGGTCCTGACCCAGCCGAGTTGGATCTTCTTGGTCGAAATTTTTTGGACCGGGTGGAATGGACCGGACAGAAGGCATCCCGTGCAAAGTTGCGTTTTCTCGGCCAGGCGGATACACCTTCAGTGAATCGGCCATACCTCCTGAACCTGACATCCAAATGACCTGAAAATACATCTAGAAGACTGCTAACTCCTTCCTCTACAACTCCTATGAAGAACGCAGAAGCTGAATCGGAGTGAAAACCCTTCGTCTGGGTTGATCTTTCTGACGTTGTATTTGGAGCATAACTCGTTTGGATGCCAGACAGACGTGTCCTTGCTATATTTGCCGTATTTCTTGAACGGCTGATCTGAATGATATGAAACCACCACTAAACGAAATTCAGCTCGATTTTCTATGACTTTCATCAAGACCTCATATTAAACTGGGACGGGAAGGTCTTCATTTGGCCTGATCTTTGAGTCACTTCGTCTGATGCTGTAACTTGGATGTGTGAATGCAGTTGTGTTGGACCGTGTGGCTTCTGGCCGGTTGAGGATTCTTCTTTTGGCCGGTTAAGATCCCTGTTCTGGGACCGCATGGATTGGACCAGATGGAAGGCCCGCGGTGTGGTTGGCCGGTACAAGGCACTAGTTTCTCGACCAGGCGGATACGTCTCCAGTCAAACCGTTGTAACTCTCGAACAACTAGTCCGAAAGGCTTGATTTAACTTCCCCTGGACAGATAACTCACCTCTATACAACTTTTATGAAGGTCATCCAAGCCTATTCGGACCGCAATGTCTCCATCCAGCGACATCTTTCCGCACTCCACTTTGGTCTAACCCTCCAAATATGCCCAATTGCTTCCAATTACCTAAAAAATACTCCAAAACATGCAAGAATGCACTAGACCTAATGCAAGTGTCATAATCTCTAAATGAGACCTAAATGCAAGTCAAAATCATGAGTCAAAATCATGGTTATGCACTAGACCTAATGCAAGTGTCATAATCTCTAATTGAGATGCATGCTAAAACATGCAATATATGAGCATATCAATTCCCCCAAACTTAAACCTTTGCTTATCCTCAAGCAAACAAGCATAAAGAAAGGGAGAAGACTAAAAATGAGATCTCAAATCCAAAAGTGCCATAAAAAGAATTCAACTCAATGTCCAAGTTACTAGCCCTAAGATGCGATCAAACAAGTCTACTCAAAAAGAGCTAGCCATATCCTTCCCTACACGAATTAAATTCAAGCCTTAGCCTACACAAGTATTCATGTCATCCAATCCTTTAACATTCATTAATCGTTTCAAGTGAATCATGCTCATGCAAGGCAAGTGAATCCATTTGGCTAGGGTAAAGATCTTGAGACAAAGATGATCTTAAATGTATGGGGTTCCATCAATGCAAGGGATCTCTCAATGAATGAGCAAGCTTTAGCAAAATGCTAAGAGTAAAAGGCAATCTATGCATACAATGATATACTTACATCTACCCAATGCCCAAAACGTTTCTAACCCTAGCATATCTACCCATGAAGTCTTAATCCTAAGCTACCCTTATCCCACAAGGCCTTTTTGCCTTCATGTCCTATACGTGAACTTCTTCTTCCACTTCATCTTTTCTCACTTGAGGAATTTCTTCTGCTCCATTGAGTCTTGTGGTTTTGTGTTTCTCTTGTTGCTTCCTTAGCTCTTCTTTTCTTTCTTTTTCTTTGTCTTGCCTCATCTTTTACCATTTGATATTCTAGCCAATTCTTTGGCTTTTTCTTTTTTCTATGAGGCTTTGATATTTGCTAAGAGCTAATCTTGTTAACTTGCAATAACCACATTACAATATTGCATTCCTTCTCTTGAACTCACTTCCTTCTAATCCACAATCCCATTAGTCACACCATTTCGTTCACACCAAACCCAAAACTCCCCTTTCCCACGAGCCTAACCTAGTCTAGCCTTTGATGCTTGGCTAGATCTACATGCAAACATATCCTTATCTCCCTAAACTCAACACTTTTTGCCAAGCTTACTCGAAAAATTATGCCTCACATACGCACACTCAAGATTTTGGCTCGAAAGGAGGGTAGGTTAAAGGTATGGTAAATTGTTCCAACGATGGGAATCGGCTACTTGGACTAGCAAAAGAGTGGTGAAAAGGATAAGAGAGCCCAAGTATGTATAGAGTAACCATGAGTTCACTATGAAATGCGAAAGCATGATAATTTCAATGTCAAAATTATGTTTCGCACTTAGGTAGGATTGGAATCAAATCAAAACTTACTTTATCTAAGACTCTAGTAATGAAACGCAAGATCGAGATATGGTTCATCCTTAATTTCAACACGAGATCAAAAGCATTAAACAACAAGCAACGAGGGCATTAAATCAAGCACTAAAAACGATACTTTACAAGGACAAAATCTATCATTGCTTCGAATGCTCATGCAAAGCTACCTAAAATGCAATGCATCTAGACTCAATCCTAGATATGAAATGCAAAAAAAAATTCAAAATTTTCAAATTTGTTGAAAATGCATGATATGCATGAGACTCAAGATGCAAAAGGAAAAATAAGAACACCAAAAACAAAGTTAGATAACACACAAACCCTCCCCCAAACTTAAATTACAGAGTCCCTTGTGTAATAGAATTGTGTAAGAGAAGCTTAAGAGAGAGCTAAACCATGCATGAAAGAAAGAAGAAGATATGATTCTAAATGCTATGTACAAATTTTTGAGTATTACCTTGGAAGTGAATGGAGGGAACGAGAGTGATCACCTCAATCCTACACACTTTTGTCCTTAAGTCCATGACCATTAGACCATCAAGAACCTTGCAACCACTCAACAAAATATCAAAAAGAACAAGAAAACATAGGAAAACATGAAAAGAAAGTATGTACAATGATAAGCTTGGGGTGTCTCCCAAGAGCACTTTGTTTAAAGTCACTAAGTTTCACTTTTGTTACCCTTTTAGGTGGGTGAGAGAGGAGTGTGAACACTCGACGGCAGATCTTTGAGTTCAAATTTGAGGACCTTGCTCATGACCTTCTCAAAACTGGCTTCCCCTTTCTCCTTGAGCTCGGGTGTGAGGATTGCTTTCACCGAGGCAAAGGGATTGGATCGGCCCTTGCACTTGATCTTGTACTCGATCACTCCATCTTTGTACTTCCAAGGAGTGAGAGTCATCATAGAAGGTTGGCTTGGCTCGGACCTAGACCCATGAAGCTTGCTTGATCTGTTTTCCATTTTTGCCCTGGCCCTTGTCTTCTTCTTTGCACCATTGCTTCTTTCAACATCGTTCTCCATTATGGTGGGAGGAAGCGGTTCCAAAATAGCAATATCAACTTCCGAAGCTTCCTTAGCATTACCATAACCCAAATCCTTTCTCTCAAGAGACTTCTCTTTCTTTTCATAGACCTTTGGGGGTGAAGCTTCATCAACCATCTCACATCTACCCACATACTTCACTTCTTCATCCCGAACTCATCATCCTCAATATTAATTGTACCACAAAGCTTGTTGGAAGAAGTCCTCATTGGGTAATATACCTTGCCATCCACATTCAAGAGAACTACCCTTTGATCTTTGAAATCGATTCTAGCACCGGTAGTAAGTAGGAATGGAGTTCCAAGAAGAAGTGGGAGCTTGTTAGTCTTCTTCATTTCCATAACAACGAAATCCATTGGAACTATACAATTCCCCACTTTAAGCGGATAATCTTCAAGAAGGCCAAGCGGCTTCCGTGAAGAGGCATCTTCGAAAGTGATGGGTGATGAGTGGTGAGTGAGGTTTCTTATCCCTAGACTCATTAGCATCTCACGGGACATGACGTTCACACTTGAACCGGAGTCACATAAAGCATCCTCAATCTCCAAATCTCCAAGAGAGCAAGCTATAGAGAACTTACCGGGATTACCAAGCTTGGGGAGAGACTTAGGCTCGATCCTAGTTGTGTTTGGTAAATCTTTGCAATCAACATTACCCTTGTCTTCAACCATGGTCATGTCCTCATCTTCCTTAAGGGTCACTCCCCCACCTTATTCCTCAATGTCCCCATTGAGCTTCAAGGGAGCGTCTCTACGGGGAAGGTGTTCAACATGTGAACCGTGAAGTAGAAGCTCAATTTCCCTAATGGCGGTTTCATGATCATCAATGGGACGTGATTCCTTTGAGAAGACGACATTGCAATACGCCTTTGAGGTTTGTATTGTTTTCCCGTTTGAAGAGCTTTGTTGCACTTTGTCTTCATTGGCTCCCTTGGTCTCCATTTGTTCAACTTTTGAACTCAATGCCTCAAGCTTCTTGTGGAGATCATTGTATGAGCAAGCTACTTTGGTATTTATTTCCTCCATCTTCTTGTCCTTGTAGAATTTGTTGAAGCATGTTCTTCATATCAAGGTCTTGTTGGAGTTGTGTCCTTGAGTTTGTGGGATAAAGCTTTGGTGAAAGCCAAATTGGTTCCCTTGAAAGTTGTTCTTGGGAGCATAGTTTTGTTGGTGATTAATGGGGGCTTGACCTTGGTTGCCATAGTTGTTGTTGAAGCTTCTTTGATAGCCACCATTATTCCCAACATAATGCACTTCTTCTTAGTTTCTCAAATCCACCATTTGTTCTTGGAACCCTTGGTTTGCCTCACCATTTCCAACAAAGTGAACCGCCTTTTGAGATGTAGTGAGAAGCTTATCCAACTTGTCACTTAGAGATTTCATCTCCTTTGTTCGTCCTTGCTCTTCAAAATCGCTTATGGATCTTGTAGACCGATCAAACTCATCACCATATGTTCTGTCACTCAAGACAAGGTTCTCAACCAACTCCATTGCTTCATTCACGTACTTGGCTAAAAAGTTCCCATTAGAAGCGGTATCAACCAACATACGT
The DNA here is from genome assembly GCA_002933935.1 of Eutrema yunnanense. Classification (NCBI taxonomy): domain Eukaryota; kingdom Viridiplantae; phylum Streptophyta; class Magnoliopsida; order Brassicales; family Brassicaceae; genus Eutrema; species Eutrema yunnanense. The sequence continues at coordinate 662,269 of PKML01055279.1, read as the reverse complement.
ATCTTTGGTAATGCTCCGCGGTATAGAGTGCTTAAGAGGGAAGCATCCGTGAATCCATGGTGAGGGCATTCAAAGCGAAAAAGACAGAGGGAGGGGGAGCAGCATCTTATTCATTGCGTTGTATATGCCCTAAACCGCTCCCACGCTTCATTCACTACAAGAAAACAGGCGATTACCAACGAAATTTTACATCGAATATTAGCCGTCGTAAATTTACATCGAGTTTACGACTACATTACGGCTCATTTTAAATTCGAAGTAATTTCGTCGTAAATATTGGTCGTCGTAATATCGTCGTATATGCGATGTAAAATCGTAATTGTACATCGATATTACGACGACATATATTCGATGTAAATTACGACGAGTTTATGTCGATTGTGTCTAGGTAGGTGAGCACGTTTTTAAGAAGGGTTACCTAATTATTTACATCTAATATATTCGTCGTAAATCCGTCGTATATGCGATGTAAGATCGTTGTAAATTTTATTTGGATGTAAATTCGATGTAAATACGTTGGTAAATCCTATAAATTTCTATAAATACTAGCGTACTTCGAACGAAAGTTATCAAAAAAAAAAAAATTCTTATAAAAAAAAAACACTTCAAAAACTATTTTTATAAAATGTCCATATACGAACTACGAAGATGGATGTATACGCAAAAGGATTCGGAGGGATCGTTGACGAAAGAATTCCAAGAGGGGCTTGAAATATTCATGTATCAAGCCGGAAATATGCAAACAACCCTCGAAAGCGGTAAGATGTTCTGTCCTTGTCATAAATGCAAGAATACGAGATATATTTTTACTGAGACGGTGTGGAAGCATTTACTAAATAGAGGGTTTATGCCGCAATATTATGTTTGGTATCAACATGGAGAGGGTTTTGAAAGGAGTACTACTGATCAAGCTGATTGTAGTAGTAATTATCAAGGTCTTGTAGATTTTGATCAGGGTAGTAGTTATCATCATGGTCATGAAAATCAATTTGATCAGCAGGGTCAAGATCATGATAGGATGCATGAAATGGTCAATGATGCATTTCATGAAACAAATGTTGATAATAGTATTGAGGAACCCAATGTAGATGCGAAGCGGTTTTATGATATGCTAGCCGCTGCAAATCAGCCACTCTATGATGGATGTAGAGAAGGTCAGTCTAAATTGTCGTTAGCAGCTAGGATGATGACAATTAAAACTGATCATAACTTATCTGAGGTTTGCATGGATGATTGGGCTGATCTTATTAAAGAGTATTTGCCATATGATAATTTGGCTGCCGAAACATACTATGAGATACAAAAGTTGGTGTTTAGTCTTGGGTTGCCTTCTGAGATGATAGATGTATGTGTTGACAATTGTATGCTGTTTTGGAAAGATAATGATAAGCTGCATGAATGTCGATTTTGCCAAAAGCCGAGATTCAGACCACAAACTTCTTGGCGTAGTAAGATACCGTACCAACGGATGTGGTATCTTCCTATAACTGATAGGTTGAAACGATTGTATCAATCTGAAAGGACAGCTGGATCGATGAGGTGGCATGCAGAACATTCGCAGAGAGAAGGAGAAGTGACTCACCCTTCAGATGCAAAAGCTTGGAAACACTTTAACACGGTACACCCGAAATTTTCTAAATTTAAGCGAAATATGTATCTTGGCCTCTGCACAGATGGATTTAGTCCATTCGGTATGTCTGGTAGGCAATATTCTTTATGGCCAGTAATCCTAACACCATACAACCTTCCTCCAGATATGTGCATGCAAAGAGAATTTTTATTCTTGAGTATATTAGGACATGGTCCGAAGCATCCGAAGCTTTCCCTTGATGTGTTTTTGTAGCCTCTCATACATGAGTTGAAACAGTTGTGGTCTACAGGAGTTCGTACATACGACTGTTCGAGGAAGAAAATTTTTACGATGCGTGTTGTGCTTATGTGGACAATAAGCGACTTTCCTGCATACGGGATGCTATCAGGTTGGACGACGCATGGGAGGTTATCTTGTCCTTATTGCCTCGATTGGACAGATGCGTTTCAGTTGAAACATGGTCGAAAAACATGCTGGTTTGATTGTCACCGTCGATTTCTACCAATCAACCATCCATATCGGAGAAACAAGCGATTGTTTAGGAAGAACAAAATCGGGCGTGTCCCCCCACCAGTGTATCTATCTGGGGAAGATCTAGAAGCGCAAATAGATCATTTTGGGGGACTAGAAACTGTAAATCGTGGAGGAAATTGGCACACTCCAGCTAATATGCCTGATGGATACGGGGAGAATAACAATTGGCACAAGAAAATCATTTTTTGGGAACTTTCGTACTGGAAAGATCATCTGCTGCGACACAATCTTGATGTCATGCATATTGAGAAAAACGTTTTTGATAACATCATGCATACGGTGTTAAACGTGAAAGGAAGAACCAAAGACAGCGAAAAGTCAAGGTTGGACTTGCCTGATATTTGCAACAGAAATGAGTTGCATATTGTGAGCAATGGGAAATCACCAGTTCCTATATTTCGGTTAGGTGCCGAACAAAAGGCAGCGTTGTTCAATTGGGTTTCATCTGATGTGAAGTTTCCTGATGGGTATGTATCCAATCTGGCTAAATCTGTTGAGAAAGGACAAAAGTTTTGAGGGATGAAGAGTCATGACTGCCACGTGTTTATGCAACGATTACTTCCTTTCGCATTTGCCGAACTCCTTCCAGGAAATGTTCATGAAGCAATTGGAGGTAAGAGACATTATCAAATCACATATAATTTGTTCAAATATTGCATTATATAATTGTTGGGTGTTGCAGGCATCAGAGGGTTTTTCCGGGATCTTAGTACACGGACGTTGTCAGAAGATGTAATTGCACAGTTGGATGCTAATATTCCAATATTGTTGTGCAATCTGGAGAAGATATTCCCGCCGGCGTTTTTTGATGTCATGGAACATCTTCCCATTCATCTCCCTCACGAAGCAGAACTAGGCGGGCCTGTTCAGTTTAGGTGGATGTACCCATTGGAGCGGTTAATGAAACATTTAAAGGGAAAGGCTAAAAATCTAGCAAGGGTTGAAGGATCAATTGTTGCGGGAAGTTTGACCGAAAAAACTTCACAATTCACTTCATACTATTTCGCTACGAAAGTTCGCACACGCAAACGGAAACCCCGACGATATGATGATGGTGGTGTGGGAAGAACTTATGCAGTAGAGGGTGTTCCAGACATCTTCTCACCAATCGGTCGTCTTGGTGGAAAAGTGAAGGAAGTTTGGTGGTCTAACAAGAATGACAGGCACAGCGCACATACTTACATCCTCCTAAATTGCGAGGAAGTGGAACCTTTGGAGAGGTAACGTGACAATTTAATTAGCCACTCCTAATTTATTATATATATAGATAAAGGTGTTAATTTCAATGCATATATATGTATTTTGCAGTTTATTTGTTAGTCAGGTACGAGAATGCATTGAAGGCGTTTCAGATGATGATATAAACGATCGTAACGATCGTAAAAATTGTCACTTTGCTAAGTGGTTGAAGACGCAAGTAAGTTTACGTAATAAATTTTTTTCATTAAGTATATATATTGATGCTCGATCTAACATTCCCAAATTTCATAGGTGGATCATGTTGACCCCGAATATCCAATATGGTTTCATGAGTTACTACTAGACCTCCTCGGGAAGATAATGACTGCACCCATGTATTTCATCCGTGGTTATGTGTTTCATACATACAAATACGGCGTTCAGCGGGCAACTACCAACTACGGAGTTTGTGTTAGGGGTGAAATATATTTTTATGGGGTGTTGCAGGAAATAATCGAAGTGGAGTACCCCGGCTTGGTTAGTATGAAATGTGTTATCTTCAAATGTGATTGGCTCGATCCAACAGTCGGTCGAGGGGTTCGAATAAAAAAATTTGGTGTGGTCGACGTCAACAAACCACAGCGATACAACAAGTTTGAACCATTTATCCTAGCATCACAAGCAGAACAAGTAACGTTCGTGCCATATCCGCGAGTTCGAACCACTGGGCCCACATGGTTATCGGTAATTAAAATTGCTCCAAGGGGTAAAATTGTTGGTGTTGACGATCTTCCAATGCAACAAGATTCTTGCTGTGACATTACAGAACCAGAGATTACAGAGAACGTTCTTTTAATTGATCCCCGCAACAGGGAACTTGAATATCTACCTGATGACACAGAAGAAGAAGGCGATTCCGATGAGTTTGATGAGAGTGACGATTATTCGCAACCTGAAGATGATGAACCCAATGAAGATGATGAATCGAGCGGAGATGATGATTCTGATTGATTTATATAGGTAATTGCTCTTATTTTAATTTGTATAATATAACTTTACCAGAGATTTATCTCGGCAAGAAGTGTGCGCTTGCCGAAGAGAACAATGATGGAGTCGCCATTTCCGATCAGTTCAACAAACACGATTTACATACAAAGAGATGAGAGAGAGAGAGAGAGAGAGAGAGAGAGAGAGAGAGAGAGAGGTGTGGAAGTGGATAGGGATTAGGGAAGGGGAAAAGGCGTGTGGAATTATACCGACGCGACTACGCGAGTCTCTAGATTATTTGAATTTTAGCTTATTTTAGAAAATTGGAAAACCAGTCTTGGGACTGTGTGTATTTTGATTGCAGGATAATCTTTTTCTTTTTTTGGGCTTCAAGGCGAGGATAAACTCTATTTTCCTATATTTATGATAAGATAATCATTTATTGCTTTTGTACTGTTTCCATTCAAAGTTAAATAAATGCATAATTAAACGAATGTGCATTCATCTATACAACAAAGATATTTGCTGCTATTTTTTGGTAAGAAATTAAACGAATGTGCATTCAACTATGTTGCGGGACCAATAGCGTGAACAAATATCATGGGTCCAGAACGTGCCCAAATAGCATTTATCGCTCAGATTACACGTTCCATATCTGGTGGATAACTGTGATATTTTACGACGGATTTACGACGATTTGTCAATTACGACGAATTTACGACGATTTGTCAATTACGACGACAATATAAATCGTCGTAATATCGATGTAACTTTACATCGATATTACGACGAATATCGTCGTAATGTCGTCTTTGGTTAAGGAGCAGACCGTTGTATTCCCATTTCTAATGATCTGGCCAACAAAGAACTCTAGGGGTCTAGTTTTCTACATTCATAAAGACCAACCACCATAAGTGAAAGATACATAGAATTGGACATCCTTATATTACGATTTACATAGATGTCCAATTCTATGAATCATTCACCTATGGTAGTTATGAAGACTGTCTTTACATGAAAACAAGATCCTACATGATTCTTTGTTGGCAAGATCATCAAGAAGTAGGAACACAATGATCAGCATAAGAACCCAAGGAAACGTGGGTATGCATATATTTAGTGTGTATTTTTGTTTTTTGAGTTACCACTGAAGGTGTGGAAGGTATTTATAGAAATTTTCTAGAAATTACCAACGGATTTGCAACAAAAATTTACAACGGTTTTACATCGAATAGCATTACAACGATTTTACATCGCATATACGACGAAATTACGTCGAAAATATTTGATGTAAATAATTAGGTGACCTATAAGAAACCATGTTTTACCAAATTCTCAGAGTCGACGTGAAATCGTCGTGATACCGATGTCACTATTTACGTCGTAACATCGTCGTAAAACTACGATGAATTTACGACGATTTGTCAATTACGACGTATTTACGACGATTTGTCAATTACGACGGATTGTTTTACGACGACATTACGACGAATATGTAGGGTTTATGGTTTAGGGTTTAGGGTTTAGAGTTTTAAGGTTGAGTATAGGTTGTAAATGTTTGGTATATCATCAATTATATTGTTTTACATAAGTTCTCGATTCGTTGTTTGACAGAATACAAAAATTATTAACAATTTATACTTCATGCATGTTACAAAGACACTTATACAACGAATGTTATAGAGAAGTAAGAAGATATAAGGAAATTTGATATTTGTCAGATTTAATTGTCATTATTGATTGTATTGTGTACATTGAAAAGTTTATGATGTACAAATATATTTCATTAATAAAAAACGGTTATGTGTTTTAGGGTTTAGGGTTTACATTTCTAATATTACGACGATGTTACGACGGATCCGTCGTAATGGCGTTGGTATCTTACGACAGATCCAGGAATTAATTTTGCCGCGTGAAATGAAAATTTCCCGCGTTGGTAAAATTATTCTGATTTGTTTCATGGGTTACGATGATTTTACGACGGATCCGTCGTAAAATCGTCGTAAAATACCATCAAAATTATGACGGCAACAAAATCTATATATACCCGAGCCCAGATTTTTCCCTCACAACTCACAATCTCCTTCTCTCTCTAAAACCGGAACATTCTCTCTCTAAGGTAAATTATTTTTTTTTATTTATTTATAAATGTTTTAGATACTGATTGTTAATATTAGATAGGAATGAAATTATTAGATAGGATTTGAATTAGATAGAATTGTAATTATATTTTTGATAGTAGTTTATATTTTTTAGATATGGGGCCACGTAGGACTTACTATTCCGCGTTCATGGGTTCCACTTCGGGACCAAGTGTTAATTCGGATGCCCCATCATCGTCTGCCACACCGTCTGTGGTTCCTGTCTCCGGTCCCGCAACACAGGCGCCTCCGCCAGCCGCACCTGCACCTGCATCTGCAGCTGCACCTGCACCTCGACCCGCTTTGCTCTATGCGGGATTGACGGTCGAGGACATTTTGCATTCGCCGGGTCATGATCGTTTACCCAGGTTAGATCCGCTCAGGCCGCCGAATACTTTTTGGTATGTAAGCTATTTTTTTTTTGTTTCTTCATTAATATTTTTTTTACTTATAATTACATTTTTATATTTCAGGTTTAAGGAGGACAACAAAGTCTGGCGGAGTGTGTCTAACACCATCAATGCCAACTTCGAGGAGCCTCACCGCAATTGGTATGCCGTTCCGGGCGACGTCGTTGATATGTGGTTCAAATGTTTCGCGGTAATAGTCGTTTTACTTTTTTTTATTTAATTATTTAATTTTATTTAATCGTTTCTAATTATTTTCTTGTTTTTATAGCAAAAATGGCATTGGGATGTTGCGATCAACGAGACGGTGAAGACGGAGTTTAAGGCGAAGGAAAAATTGCAGCTCAACAATATCGTCTCTGATTGGAAGCGGAAGTGGGAGGTTGAGGGCGATGCGGCGAAGCCGCCGTACATGTCTTCTGAAGTCTGGAACGGCTTGAAGACATACTGGATGGATCCGCATTCTCAGCAAGTGGCTGCTAAGCGTTCGACTTCTCGGAACATTGTCGGTCCAGACGGTCGTCCGGCGGTGTTGCCACATACTTCAGGTCATACGTCATTTGCGGGAAGGCGTCTTCAAATGGTATGATTTTTTCTAATAATTTTTTTTCCTAGTTTGTAATTAATTAAATTAAATTTTTAATCGTTTTTTTAATGTCATTTGTTTAGGCAAACGGAGGCGAACTTCCTCCGATGACTAGAGTTTTTGAGGAAATTCAAAAAAGAAAGACGGTTCTTTTGTGGATCCTCGAGCGGAGAAGCTCTACAATACCGCCCAAGTACGGATTGAGGAGCGTCAAACTCAGCTCTCTCAGCAGCTATCACCTGGAGGTAGCTCGGTTCAGTCCAACGCGGCTTTGACCACAGCCCAGATGGACGAGATATTTGAAGAGGTAATAATAATCATATTATATTTTTACGTAATTATTTCGTATTTAATTTATTAATTTTAAAGTTGTTTTTTTTTAGGTTGCCCCGAAGAAGAAGGGCAGAGTTTTAGGGATGCGATCGATTCGAGGTAGTTTTGTTGCCTCGTCTTCCGCACATCATCCGAACGACGATCCGGTTGGGTTGAGGAACGAGTTGAACACCGCCCATACCGAGATCAACACTTTACGGGCGAAGCAAGCGGAATCCGAACAGAAGATCATTGGATTAGATAAGACGATACAGGGATACGATTCTCTGTTCGAGCTTCATGCGGTGGATAATCCCGCATTGGCGAAGGCCCTGAGAGCTCAGCAAGCATCGACATCGGGACCGAGGGATGCGGATCAGGATGTGGATCCGCTCGCTGCACAGCGAGACGAATTGTTGCAGCGAACCGACGAAGAGCTTTTTGGACATTTTGGTTTTAATTATGATTTTGTAATTTGTAAGTGAAACTTTAATTTGTATTTTATAATTATTTATTTTAATTTTAATTTTATTTTTAATTTTAATATTAATAATTTAAATTATTATTTAATAATTTAATTATATTTATTAATTAAATTATTAAATATGCTAATTCGATAAACCGTCGTAAACCATCCGTCGTAACACCAGCCGTCGTAAACTCGTCGTACTTAATCCGTCGTAAAATCGTCGTAACTCATCCATCGTAATCCTCGTAACACAAATCATCGTAAAATCGTCGTAACTCATACCGTCGTATGATCATCGTAACACCTCATTGGTATAATCGTCGTAAAATCGTCGTAACACAAATCGTCGTAACACAGACCGTCATATGACCGTCGTAACACCTCATTGGTATAAACGTCGTAAAATAGTCATAATATTACGACGATTTACGACGAATGTTTAACGACGATTTGTAAACGTCACAACAGTTACGACGATGTTACGACGTTTTGGGATTAACGACGAACGATTTACGACGAATTGACAATCGTCGCTAAATCGTCCCAAAGCATGTTTTACATCTATTATGTCTGTTGTAAAAGACCAGTTTTCTTGTAGTGATTGAAGCTCTCATTAGCACCTTGAGTGAAGCTAGAGATCTCATTTTCGGAGTATGTCCGTTCTAGAGGGAGAGAAGAACTTGGCAAGGAATGATGTATTGCATTGGTCCCATGAAGTGATGGAACCGTGAGGAAGGCTCTTTTCCCATTGCCTTGCCTTGTCCCCAAGAGAAAATGGGAACAACCTTAGCTTGAAACTATCTTCGGAGACGCCATTCATCTTTGTCAAGCCACAAATCCGGTCGAAGTGATCCAAATGATCAAGAGGGTCTTCTACCGCCAACCCATGAAACTTGTTGCTTTGCACCATGTTAATGAAGCTAGCTTTGACATCAAAGTCATTGGTCTCAACCGGTGGTGCTCGAATACCCTGGTGGTTGACATGAGCATTAGCCGCATCACCCGCTCCAACAATGTTATGACCATTACGGGCGGGTGGGCTGTGGTTTCCATTGCCACTGTGACCATGCTCTTGAGTTTGATGCTCTTGCACGTTCTCCATACCGAGCCTAGGAATGTTTACAACCCGTTCCCTCTCTCTTCTTGCTCTAAGACCGCGGTGTAGAAGGTTGATGTCGTCTCTTGGCTCAACATGATTGTTGTTGCCTTTAGAACGCAAGTTCGTGCACCTACAAGAGAGAGCTAGAATGAGAGATTAGTAAACAAAAGAAAGAAAAAGGCTTAATCTCAAAAAGAAGTAAAATCCTAATGTTGAAAGCTAAACCCAATTGGCAACGGCGCCAATTTGATAGATAGAATTTGTGTTAAGTTCATATCAATTACTCAAACCTACTACTCATATCATTGTAGTATTTGAGGATCGAACTAAATAGGTTAAGATCAATGCACCAAGAATACATGAATCTTCCTAATCTAGAGTAAATCTTTTGGGTTTTTATGTTTATGGGAAAAGAAACAAATGCAAGAAAGAAAACAAAAGATGGAAGTGTTGGAAAATGAATTAACTATCAAGAAGGTGATTAATGAACAAACAATGATGATAAAGATTGAATTAAACACTATCCTAGAACATGGAATTCACAATTATGACTAATACACTCTCGTGGCACTAATCACTTTGTTAATCACCAAATCAAGATCAAGCTCTCGTTTGTGATAAGATGATTAACAAGCTTTAATCTCCAATCCCACTTAGTTCACTAATCACCCCAGCCATCAACTCTCATTGGCTAGGCATGCAAAGCTCACAAAAGGTTTGGTTCAAGCATTTCATCGAACACCTATCGGGCGTGAAATGCTTAAGCTCTAGCTTTGATCTCTCAATCCAAAACTAGCTTTAAGATCAACCTAAGTGAGGGATCTAACAAGATGCAACCTAAATTATCAACATCTAACCATCAAGACAATTGACTAACGATGCTTAAATATTCAATGCACATTTATTCTTATGACATGGAAAAATTTCTAGTAGATTAGTTCACTTTCATGACACTAATCATTGTACGAATCATCTAAAGTCAGCATCCACCGATCACTTAGATAGTCCATAATTTATCACAAGTCAATTTTTGTCAACAACTCATCCTAAAGTCAGCATCCACCGATCACTTAGAATGAAAAGCGTGCTTAGAAGTTTTCTAGACATTTCATCGAACACCCTGTGTGCATGAAATGTCTATGTTCTAGAAATGAGTTTTCAATTCAATCCTACCATTAAGATCCTTCCTAACATGAGAACAAATGTTTATCTAGTCCTAAGCATCAACAATCAATCATCAAACCATCCAAATCAAGCAAAATCCAAAATCCAACAAAAAGGTCTAAGGTCTAAAAACCATAAGGAACACAAGAGAAAAAGACATAAAGATAGATAAAATGCATAAATAAAAGATAAATGGTGAAGAAATGTTCTCTAGAGTGGCATATGTATGAAGAGCAATCAAAATCCCTCAAAAAGGTCAAATCTGGGTCGAAGTGGGTCTTGATGTTCTGTACTTTGGCACCGGGCGTGATCTGGGCGGTGTGCTCTGGCCGGTCGAGTTCCATGTGCTAGGACGGGATGGATCAAACCGGCTGGAAGACGCAAGGTGCGTTTTCTCGGCCAGGCGCATAGGCCTTTAGTGAATCGGCCATAACTCCTGCACCTGACATCCAAATGATTTGAAATCACCTCCAGAAGACTTCTAACGCCTTCCTCTACAACTTTTATGACGAATTAAGAAGCTGAATCGGAGTGGAAACTCTTCGTCTTGGTTGATATTTCAGACGTCGTATTTGGAGCATAACTCGTTTGGATGCCAGACAGACGTGTCCTTGATATATTTGCCATATCTCTTTAACGGCTGATCGGAATGACATGAAACCACCACTAAACGAAATTCAGCTCGATTGTCTATGACTTTCTTCACTACCTTAGATTAAACTGGGCACCGGAAGGTCTTAATTTGGCCTGATCTTTGAGTCACTTCGGCTGATGATGTAACTTGGATGTGTGAATGCTACTGTGTTGGACCGTGTGGCTTCTGGCCGATTGAGGATTCGTCTTTGGGCCGGTTTAGATTCATGTGCTGGGACCGCGTGGATTGGACCGGATGGAAGGCCCGCGGTGTGGTTGGCCGGTACAAGGCAATAGTTTCTCGACCAGGCAGATACGTCTCCAGTAAAACCGTGGTAACTCCCGAACCACTAGTCCGAATGGCCTGATTCAAACTTCCCTGGACAGATAACGCACTCATATACAACTTTAATTAAGGTAATCCAAGCTGATTCATATCGGAGGGCCTCCGTCCAGCCACGTCTTCCCGTTATATCAGATGGACCTTGCACTCTACTTTGGTCCAACTCTCCAAATATCATCAATTGCCTCCAAATCACCTAAAAACACTCCAAATGCATGCAAGACTCATAGGGCTTAATGCAAAACACCTAATACTCTAATTGAAACCAAAATGCTATAAAAACTATGCAAGACACATGCCTGAGACATATAACAATAACATAAATGCATGCTAAAAGATGTAAAATATGGGAATATCAACTCCCCCAAACTTATTCATTTGCTTGTCCTCAAGCAAACAAACAAGAACAAAGAGAGAGATAGACATGAAGATGAGAGCTAGGAACTAAAAGCATCACAAGAGGAAATCGAATTCAACGCCCAAGTTTGAAATTCTAGAATACATACAGGGAGTCTACTCCAAAAGAGTTAGCCATTTCCATCTCTACATGCATCAAGTTAAAGTCCCAGCCTACAAAAGCGTTCTTATCCTTCAACCCTTTGACATTCATTAATTTTCTATGTGAATCATGCTCATGCAAAATAAAATGAACTCGTTTGGCCAAGAGATAAGGTTTTTGTGATGAAGATGATCTCAATCACACATGCGGGTATTCCAATACAAGGATCTCTCTAGGAATGAGCAAACTTTAGCAAAATGCTAAAGGTAAAAGGCAAACAATGCATACAATGGTGAATTCTCATCTACCCAATGCCTAAGACGTCTCTAAACCATGAAGTTCCAAAGCTAAACTACCCTTTTCAGAAGGCCTTTTGCCTTCATGCCTCACACGTTTTTCTTGTTGCTCTACTTCATCTTTTCCTCAAATGGGGTTTCTTCTTCTCCATTGAACTTGTGGCTTGGTGCTCCTCTTTCTTGTTGCTTTAGCTCTTCTCTTTCTTCTTTCTTTGTTTTGCATCATTTCTCATCTTTTGATGCCTTAGCCAATTTTCGGCTTCTTTCCTTTTTCTTGCACACTTTGAGGCTATTCTAGTTTTAAGAGCTAATCTTATAGCTTGTCACCAACCACTTATCATCTTTGCATTCCCCTTTGCTTTGTCCCCATCCTTTCCTTTTCATTCCACCAAATCCCTTTCTTTTCACTCGTCCCAAAACACCCCAAGATTCCCCATCCTAGCTAACTTAGCCCTAGACTAGCTCCTTGATGTTGGAACTATATCTACATGAGAATCCATTCTTGTCGCCCCAAACCTAACACTTTTTGCCAAGTTTGCTCGAAAGAAGGCCTCTCTATCACTCACGGAAGTTGTTGGCTAGAAGGGAGGTTAGTTCAAGGTGGGGGGACCATTCCAAAAATGGGATAAGGCTACTTGGATCCACAAGAGTGGTAAAAAGGAAAAAGAAGATCCAAGTATGTATACGGTATCCACGAGTCCACTCAAAGATGCATAAACATGATATTTTCAAGGCAAGACTAAAGTTCTTATTGATAGGGTTGAATTCAATTCACACTTGCTTCAAACAAGACAAGAAAAATCAATGCATGAGATCCAAAGATGGTGCATCCTTACTTTCAAACTCACTAGTATGCATTAGACAACTATGAACGTGGGCCCTAGCTCGACAATGCTCCCAATGCAATATGCAAACATGAAAACTAGACTCGATCCTAAATGAAATGCACAAAATTTCAAAAAAAATTCAAAATTATTGAAAATGCATGATATGCATGAGACTCAAGATGCAAAAGGCAAATACCTAAGTAGCATATGAGGTATCGAATCCATGGGTATAAGTTCCAAACACTAGGAATGCATACAACTTTCTAAGTTAAGCAAGCAAAAGAGGTTTTTGGGGTTAAGTATCCAATTCAAAACAACTAAAGCAACTAAACAAGATGTAAATCAATAAGCAAAAGCGGATTCATAGATGGGATTATGGATATAAGATGACCCAAGTTCAATTCATGATGATCATTTACTCAAACAAGCTAATCCCTAGGCATAAGACCCTTAACTTGACTAATTCCCTTCGAAGCATTTAATCACTATGCTAATCACCTAATACATTAACAAACTCTCATTTGTGGATCATTGATTAACAAGCATTAAGGTTATATAAACAAGATCAACCAAAAATACACCCTAGACAACTATTATTATAGGCTAGAAGCATAAATCTCTTGAATAGTTCATCAAGGCATTTCATCAAACACTTGGTGATATGATCATGAAACCATTCCAAAAGATCTATGAGCCTTGTCCAATACAAACGAAGTCCGTGATCAACTCGAATGGCAAAACGACCACCTGGACTACATTCTCACCTCAACTAGGGCACTCCTCGAAGTTGAATCAATCCATTCCGAGATCAGGTGAAGAAGTTATTCAACTTCCAAGACAGGTGAATCCCAGCCGACGCGAATCGGATATACGGGCGTTCAAAGAATTCTTCCAACCAAACCAGAAGGAATTAAATTACAAACCAAATTGTTCTGGAATCTTGATTCATCAGATCATCTGTGAAAATTGGTTTCACTCCAAAACTAGGTCAGACTTTAAAGCGACAGAATTTACAAGTCCATGGATCTCCTTATGCCCTGTGGCGCAACTGGGCCAAAGATCGTGTTTCACAGCCCAACTCAGGTACGATATCGACACGAAACCAATTGGAGAATGTTAATGGATCTCTTATGTTTCCAACAAGCCCAAGATCCAAAGAAATGGACATCGGATCACAAAGTTATTCAACATTTTCCTAAGAGGGTCGAACTGGTGCTATGCTTGAAGGATGCTAGGCCCACTTGGTTTAGGAGCTTGCAAACATTTGTATGGCATCCAGGATACATTTCTAAGCCCAATAAGGAGTTCAAATTCGTGGCCCCAAGAAGAATAAACAAGAGGAAGAGCAAGGGTCAAATTTCAAATTTCGAAACTAAGTTTAATTGTTGTGTCATTTTCGAGGGAGAGTTATTGTTCTCTCTCTCCTTCATGCAAGTCTTTGTGTTTTCTTTATATTCCTTGTAACCCTATGGACGAAAATCATCTAGACTTTTTATCAAAAACCTTTCTGAATTTCTAGATCTTGTTGATGAGTAATATTCAACAAAAACTTTCGATTCTTTTGGTGAGTAATATCCTTGAGAATCGATTGTGGAATATCAAGGGCCTTCCGCAACCCTTGTGAGACCATTCAATCCACATACTTTGTTCTTTGAAGCTTTTCGGTTTCATAGAAGCAAAGCTTATCCCCTTTTACCAAATTCGAGTGAGAATCCTTGGGAGAATCGTATTACTTGGTGTGCATGAAATGCCTTATGATCTAGACCCACTTTCACAAGCTAGATCTAGCCTTAAGAACATTAAACAAGAAGGGATATATAAGAATATCTAACCGTAAACATTATGAATCAAGCCTTGGATCATCCTAATCTACCCCATCTCTAAACCCTAAAGGACTACTCAAGACCCATTAGGATCAACCCAAAATCGATGGAGATAGGGGTTGAATCCATGGATGAATGTTGAATAATCAAGATAGAAAGAAGATAGATGGAAGATATTGATAGAAATAAATAGTAGATTGCATAAACCAAAAGATCCTCTTACAAATCTCAAGAACTCTCCCAAAAAGGTAAGGGTTTTTGAATCAAGAAAAGCATAAGTTGCAAAAATGAGGTAAAGTGGTTTTTATAGTGAATAGTGCTCAACCGGGTCGACCCGGTCGAATTGGATCTTCTTGATCGAAAGTTTTTGGACCGGGTGGAATGGACCGGACGGAAGGCATCCCGTGCAAAGTTGCGTTTTCTCGGTCAGGCGGATACGCCTTCAGTGAATCAGCCATAACTCCTGAACTTGACATCCAAATGACTTGATTCAACTTCCCTTGGACAGCTAACTCACCCCTATACAAATTTTATGAAGGTCATTCAAGCCGATTCGGATCGGAAGATCTCCGTCCAGCCACATCTTTCCGGCTTCTTGGATGGACTTTGCACTCCACTTTGGTCCAACCCTCCAAATATGCCCAATTGCCTCCAATTACCTAGAAAATACTCCAAAACATGTAAGAATGCACTAGACCTAATGCAAGTGTCCTAATCTCTAAATGAGACCTAAATGCAAGTCAAAACCATGGTTATGCATGTAAATAACACAAAACTCTAATTGAGATGCATGCTAAAACATGCAATATATGAGCATAACACATGTCGGAATGATCAAAGGCTCCTCGGCTAGGTCTCCCTCGGCTTGATCTCCCTCAGATGCAATTCCCTCAGCTGCACTTCCCTCGGCTAAGGATCCCTCGGCTAAGGTTCCCTCGGATGCATTTCCCTCGACTGCACTTCCCTCGGCTAAGGTTCCCTCGGATAAGTCCTTCTTTTTGTGCATGCTGTCCATGATCATATCATCCTCCTCTTCTTGAAAAGGATTTGAACTCAAATCTGGATCATCTGCAAGAAAAGGAGCTAAGTCAAAATCGTTGTAACTATTATTGATATTATACTTACCTTGGAGGTCAAGCTGGTAGGCATTATCACTGATCCGCCTAGTGATTTTGAATGGGCCATCGACTCTAGGCATGAGTTTGGACTTCCTCTGATCTAGAAATCAATTTCTTCCTTAAATGTACCCACACGAGGTCTCCTTCCTCAAAGACCATCTTGCGTCTGCCCTTGTTGGCGTGTTAAGCATATTGCTTCGTCTTTGCTTCAATGTTGGCGCAGACTTCCACATGAATCTGCTTAACAAGCTCAGCCTTTTGTTTACCATCTAAACTGGTTCTTTCACTCAAAGGCAGAGGGGTTAAATCCAAAGGAGATAGATGATTGAATCCATAAACAATTTGGAATGGAGAATACTTAGAAGCATAATGCACATCATGATTGTATGCAAACTCCATATGCGGTAGACAATCTTCCCTAGTCCTAAGGTTCTTTTTAATCAATGTACGCATAAGAGTTCCTTGCGTTCTATTGACCACTTCTGTTTGGCCATCAGTTTGCGGGTGACATGTAGTAGAGAATAACAACTTAGTACCTAACTTAGACCACAATGTTCTCCAGAAATAACTAAGAAACTTAGTATCTCTATCAGATACAATGGTCTTAGGCATGCCATGAAGACGCACGACTTCCTTAAAGAACAGACTAGCTACATGAGATGCCTCATCTATTTTATGACAAACAATGAAATGTGACATCTTTAAAAATCGATCTACTACTACATAGATCGAGTCCTTCCCTGTTATAGTCCTAGGCAGTCCTAGTACGATATCCATGGATATGTCGGTCCAAAGTTGAGTAGGAACATGGAGAGGGGTATACAAACTGTGTGGCATAACCTTTGATTTAGCATGATTGCAAGTAGTGCACCTGCCACAGATTTGTTCCACGTCTCTCTTCATGTGGGACCAATGGAAGTGATCTTGCATCACTTTCAGGGTCTTAACAATTCCGAAATGCCCCATCAAGCATCCTCCATGTGATTCCCCAACTAGCAACTCTCGAATATAACAGTTAGGTATACACAAGCGATTATCATAGAAGAGGAACCCATCACTTCTATAATAACGGCCGTCAACAAACTTTTCACAAGATTTAAACACTTCTTGAATATCAGAATCGGATGAGTACAAGTGTTTAAGCTGCTCAAAACCCAGCAGCTTAGCATCAAGAGTAGGTATTAACGCGTACTTTCGGGACAATGCATCAGCAACTACATTGTCCTTACCTTTTTTGTATTTGATGACATATGGGAATGTCTCAATGAACTCTACCCACCTGGCGTGTCTCTTATTGACGCATACGTTTTCTCGTGGTCAGTGTGTATGACAAATTCTTTAGGCCACAGATAGTGCTGCCACGTTTGCAAAGCTCTTACTAACGCATACAGCTCCTTGTCATACGTTGGGTAGTTGAGAGTGGCTCCCCCAAGCTTCTCACTAAAGAATGCGATGGGCTTCTTATCCTGCATTAAGAAAACTCCAATCCCTACACCAGAAGTATCACACTCGATTTCAAATGTCTTATGGAAATCATGTAAAGAAAACAGAGGGGCATGAGTAAGCTTCTGTTTTAAGGCATGGAAAGCCTCCTCCTGCGCTGCTCCCCATTTGAACCCAACTTCTTTCTTGATCACTTCTGTGAGTTGTGCTGCAACAATGCTAAAGTCTCCCACAAAACACCTATAGAATCCAGCAAGGCCATGAAAGCTTTGCACTTCTCCGACTTATTTTGGGCTAGGCCATTCTCGGATGGCTTTAACCTTCTATTCGTCTACTTTGATCCCATCTGCACTCACAAAAAAACCTATTAAGACGAGGTTATCTGTACAAAATGTGCATTTCTTAAAGTTGGCATATAGAGCTGTTCCTCCCTAAGCACATTCAAAACAGATTGCAAGTGGTGGACATGTTCATATGGGTTCTTGCTATAGATCAGAATGTCATCGAAATAAACTACAAAAAAACACCTATGAATGATCTTAGAACATGATTCATTAATCTCATAAATGTACTAGGTGCATTTGTCAGCCTAAATAGCATCACTAACCATTTGTACAAACCATGTTTCGTTTTAAATGCAGTTTTCCATTCATCCCCTTCTTTCATCCTAATCTGATGATAGCCACTTTTTAAATCAATCTTAGAGAAAATGCAAGAACCATGCAACTCATCTAGCATATCATCTAATCTAGGTATGGGGTGTCGATATATACTTCATCGTGATATTGTTGAATGCTCTACGATCAACGCACATACGCCATATGCAATTTCTTTGGCACGAGTAGAACGGGCACATAACAAGGGCTCATACTCTCGCGGATGTGTCCCTTCTCCATAAGCTCACTGACTCTCTTTTGCAGCTCCTTAGTCTCCACGAGATTAGTTCTGTAGGCTGGACGGTTTAGGAGTGAAGCTCCAGGCACAAAATCAATATGATGTTTGATGCCTATAATGGGTGGCATCCCCTTTGGATTGTCCTCAGGGAACACGTCCTCATAGTCCTGCAAAAGAAATTTCACTTCACTCGGTAGCACCGGTACATGGTTAGATAAGCTGGTAAGAGCTTCTTTAAAGACAAATAGAAGTATAGGCTGCTTAGAAACTAAAGCATGCTTAACTTCACCAGCTGTTGCAAGGAGGGCTGATCTCTGGGGAAAGGATCGATCGGTTGGAGCTGGGATCGATCGATCCTTTATCTTACTGCCCGATCGAGGACTTTCGATCGATCGGTCGTTGAGTGGATCGATCGATCGTTTAAGTTCCTGTCTGCTTGCCTCTTTTCGATCGATCGGTCTTATGATGGATCGGTCGATCGTTCCTTCTGAGCGGGGATTAGGTGATTTTTCTCCTTTGTTCTTCAGCTGGATTTGATCTTGGAGAACTTTTTGGGGTGTCATAGGGACCAAGACAGTTTTCCTAAAAGAATGACGATTAGTGAAACCATCATGAGTTACCTTTCGATCTGATTGCCCTGGCCTTCCAAGAAGGATGTGCCCGGCCTCTATTGGCAATACATCACACAAGACTTCGTCTTCATACTTCCCAATGGCCAGGGGAACGGCCACTTGGTAGCGTACTATCATTTTGCCTTCTTCATTAAGCCATTGAAGTTTATAAGGCCTCGGGTGCTTCTTCACTTTCAGCTTAAGTATCTTAACCATCGTCTCGCAGGCCACGTCTCGCAGGCCACGTTAGTGCAGCTTCCTCCATCGATGATAAGGATACAAATCTTGACTTGGACTAAACACCTTGTATGGAACAAGTTCTCTCTCTGTTATGGTTCATCGGCCTTAGCTTGCACACTTAGAGATCTCCTTGGCACTAACAGCTTTCCTTGGGCAGGCAGCTCTTCATACTCTAAGAAAGAATCAAGATCCAGTTCCTCCTCATCTTCGGACTCTATGTCCCCATTAACCAGCATAACCATCGTTCTCTTGTTGATGCACTCATTGGCGTAATGGCTTTTCCCGTGACATGTGAAACACTTGACATCACGAGACCTCGATGTAGTAACTTCTACCTTGCCTATATTGCCCTCATTTGTGGTGTATGGTTTAGTTTCTGCCCTTGGTGTTGCGATCTTCTTGCCATCACGCTGAAAGGTGTTTGGCCTCTCCTCTCTTTGATAGCTTGGTTTAGTAACAGCAGGTCTGTTCCCATAGTTAGGTCGTGTAGGACCCCTCCTCTTGAGTTGTTGTTCCAACAAAATTGCCTTGTGCAACATATCCGCTAACTCCACATAGTGTTGCATTTCTAATCTGTCTTGTATATCTCTGCTTAGACCTCCTAGAAACCGAGACATAGTAGCTTCTCTATCTTCTGAGATATCAGCACGTATCATGAGCGTCTCCATCTCTTGATATTAGTCTTCTACGCTGCGGCTCCCTTGAACAAGCTTCCTTAGCTTGTTGTGCAGCTCACTATGGTGGTGACTTGGGACAAACCTTTTTTCATCAGGCTCTTCATTTCAGTCCAAGTTTCCACTGCATGCTCACCATTGCGTCTCCGAGAAGTGACTAACTGATCCCACTAGCTGAGAGCATAATTATTGAACTCCATGGCTGCACTCTCACTTTGTTGATCTCGGTATAGTTCTGGCAGTTGAATACCAATTCAATCTTCTTTTCCCACTCCAAGTACGCATCATGATCATTTTTCCCATGGAAGGGCGGGATACTGAGTTTGAGTCCTCCGAAATTATCTTGTTGTTGAGCTCTGCCTTCTCTAGCATGTCTATGCCTCCTATGACTACCTCAGGAGTCATTACTGCTTTGGCTGTAATAGCTTGATGTGTCTTCATCTTGGTGTCGCCTTTGAGGGCCGACTTCCCTCCTCGGTGCTCTGTCTCCAGCCCTCCTTCGCGAGTTATCACTTTGCCCTTGCTCTTCATTCGGCTGTAGCTCTTATCTAAGGGCTTCCAGCTTAGTGTCTAGAGCGGTGTTCATCATTTGTTGCATACAAGCCAGCATAGCGTCCATCAACAGCTTGTTGTTTCTTGCACGACTTCTGCTGGTTTCTTCCTGCTCATCCAACATTCCTTCCTAAAAAGAAGAAACAAAGCAAAGGCCATTAACTAGTTCTTGCAAAGAAAAGGAAAACATTAAAAAGGAAAAACATGTTCAGGGAAGCAAAGAGCTTGAGACTTCACAAGCTGCTCTTACTACAGTCTAATTGCTAGGCTAGAACAAGTATCAGCTTCTCTAAACTTAATCGAACCACAAGCTCAAATATCAAACGACGAGACCAGAACCTAAAATAAAACAAAAAAGGAAACTTCGATCGACAACTAGAACCGTAGCAGCGAACTCTGAGAACTGTAACTCCCTTTTTTCGATTGAACTAGCTAGACAGGTTACCAAAGATGAAAGCACAACAAAAACAAAAGAACAAACTCGACAAACAAGACTCACGAAACAGACATGAACTTAAAGAAGAAAAAAAAAACAGATCGAGACAGCAAAAAACGAGATTACCCAGTAGTCTTAGAGCGTAGCTGATAAGCTCAAATGTAATACCCTAAAGTACTAACAGCTTTGTCGATTGTAGTATTTAGGGGTCGAATCCACATAGACTCAAGAATCACACAATAGATTAATTAGGTTTGAATTAAGGTAAGCAGATCAACGGAATTAAAAGCAATAACGTAAATTGAAGGTTGTAAGTTCAATGGAGGAAAGATAGGTTCAGGGTATTTCTCAGGAAATCAGAGAATGCAGGCAAATCAATCACTCAAGATTCAGTTTAAGCATGGATCTTGAACTCAAATCACTAAGCTATAATTAACCAACTGTCGTTGCGAGAATTATCTAAGTTTAAATCTCAGAATTCAAAATCTCTTTGCAAATCCTAAAGACTAAACTAGCTTTAAGTTCATGTTTGATATGTTCACAAAACAACTAAACCAAATCTCTTTGCGAATAGTTATTTTGCTCACCCTAGGTTATGTCAGATTATCAATTGCACTGTCGTGCCTAATTGACTAACCTAAGATCCTAATTCCATGTAGCTAATCTAGAATAAGTTTTAAGAACAACATATGGTGAAGAACTAATTCAGATTATGAACCCTAACCAATAAATCAACCTAACATTCAAAGAGATCCTTTATGAGAACTCTAAACCTAGCATGAGATCTACTCATACATGGAGAATGAAACAAACAACATGATTGAATAGATCTCTGAAATAAATAATAAAGATAAGAGTAACAAAAGGGTTCAAAATCTTTTCAGTCTCGTATCCCTCAGAAAGCTCTCTCACAAAACCAAAGTAAAATCAAGCGTAATCTCAACAGGTGGCTGAAAAACCTAATTAATACTCCTAAAACACGTCTTGGGCTTTGTTGTAAATAATAAAGTCTTGTGGGCTTGAAAGCAAAATCTCTAATCTCCTTTTCTGCATCGCGACTCGTGTATGTCTGCAGTCGGCATCGATCGATACCATAAGTGTATCGGTCGATGCTCGGGCTTCGATTCGGGTACCTCAGCTACACGATCTCTGCTTTGCTCCAGAAAGCTCCATAATGCTCCAATATCTCCAATTGTGCTCCAAACGTGCTAAAATCTGAAAAGACTCTAAAAGACTACGAAAACACTAAAAAGACTCTATAAAAAGGACTTATTTCATGGCTAAAAAGGGGTAAAAACCATGATATATCAACTCCCCCAGACTTAGCCTTTGATTGCCCTCAAGCAAACGGAAAGCTAAACAAGAGAAAGAGGTTTGAAAAACACGGAGACTCACCTGTTCTTGAAACATTGCTATGACCCTTTTTCTTAGTATTCCACATATCACCTAACCAGTTCCAAATATAACCACCATGTACTTCTCCGTAGACATTCGCAGCTTCACAGACTCCACACATAATTTCGCAGCATTGTCCAGTAAAGCCCTCATCGCCAGTTTCATCGATGTGATCAATGCGAAGAACCTTCTACACTCTTTCCCATACAATATCATGACAAAAGAACTACCCAATTTTCACACTTTTCGGTATTGTATTCTCTCCCCCAGACTTGTTTCTCATCATGTTCTTTCTTTTTTTTTGTTAGATTTGCATATACACATTAAGGTATGAAACGCGAGTATTGATGGTATTTGCCACCGAATCCCCGGTTCTTCCCTCTATATGTATCAAAGGCGTAGGCAAATAGTGGTATCACAGGAAATTTTACTAACCTCGCTTCTAACCTTTGTGTGATCATTCCTTCACAAGTAGAATAATAAGATCGTTGGAAATTTTCCTACCCCTCTACTCAGAAGAAAATCATTTCATCTTTTTATGGTCTTATTTATTAACTTATAACAGGGGAGAGAGATACTATTACTTTAAACGCATAGGTTCCTTTGTCATATATGAATGACGAATCAAGCTCTATGGGCATCAACCCCATCGATGAAGTGAAAAAATTTGGCTTAGGCTTCAATGGACTGTGCTGGAAACATGGGTGTCTTCTAGTTAACTGGTCAGCATTTGGATTTTTCATTAGTCCGATCTAGAACTAATTCCGTAACAATGGTCACTTAGAAGTAAAGTCAGAACAATAGATTCAAGAAAAAGATCATAGTCTCCAACAAGTTTTGACTCAATAAAACAACTTTTGACTCAAAAACGACTGACTCTAAGAAAAACAAAAACATTGTCACCAACTACCTCCCCCAGACTTAAACAACATTGTCCCCAGTGTTATCTAGTCTAGAGTCGGTAAAAGAAACCAAAAGAACTGAGTGGAGGCGTGAAAAGTAAAGAAGTTACCGGATGGGGGTGGGAGTGTCGACCGACACACAACACTGGTATCGATCGATACCAGGCTTTGGTCGACACATGTACTTCTTTTCATCGACATTTATGCGTAATAAATACCCCGCTCCTTTGTTTCGCAGGTGGTATCGATCGATACAGCGCCTCTGTAACTGATTCACGCAAAACACAAGACACAAAACTAAAAATCAAAAGAAATAAAAGAACTTATGTACACACTCACCAATGAGTTGCCTCCCACCAAGCGTTTGTTTTCAGTCATTAGCTTGACTGTGGCTAATGTATTAGAAAGGATAAGAATGAGAACTTGCTCCAAAACAAGCTCCACAACTAGACATCTCCAGCTTCAGAATTCTGCTCAACATACCCTTCACAACATCCTTTCCTTTATCTTTCAACGCTGAAGTGAGAATAGCTCTAACCTTAGAGAATGGTTTCGAAGTTCCCTTGCACTTCACCTCATATTCAATCGAATCTCCATGATATGCTCAAATTAATACCCTAAACAGTACTAAAGCAGTTGCTGCAATATATCAGGGGTCGAACACAAGAACTCAGAGAAATCGCACAATAGATTGTATAGTTATCAAATCAAGCTAAGCAGTTCAGATTAAACAAAAGAAGTAAGCAGTAAACGAGTTGTAATTCGATGGGAAAGAGATAGGTTCAGGGATATTTCTCAGGAAATCAATGAATGCAAAATAAACTAACTAATCAGGGTTCATGTTACGCACGGTTCTCGAACTCAAATCACTAGAGTATAATTAACCAACTGTCGTTGCGAATACTATCTAAATCTAAACTTCAGAATCCCAAATTTCTTTGCAAATCCCTAAGAATAAATCAGCCTTAATTTCAGGTTTGATATGTTCACAAATCAATTAAACCAAATCTCTTTGCGAATAATCAATTTGCTCACCCTAAGTTCTATCAGGTAATTAATCGCACTGTCGTACCTAATCAATTATCCTGTGATATAAGTTCTAGGTGATCAATCTAGAATTAGTTTTGAGAACAACCTAAGGCGATGAACTAATTCAGATTATGAACCCTAAATAACTAATCAACCTAGCATTGATACAAGACTTTTTGCAAGTCTCTAGAGTCAATTCTCTAAATGCAATTGTAGCATAAGAGGTATCGAACCTTATTGGGAAATCTCCTAATCACTAAAAATACAAGATTCTAGAGTAATTTAAGCTAAAAGAGTTTGTTGTTAAGTAACCGATTTAGAACTAAACAAAACACTAAGCAAGATTGTAAATTCAATAAGCAAAAGCGAATCTAGAGATAGGGTTATTGATATAAGAAGTCCCAAGTTCAACTCATGATGTTCATTTACTCAATTAAGCTAACCCCTAGGCAAGAGATCCTAGACTTGACTAACTCTCTTTCAAGCAATTAATCACTTCACTAATCATTAATCCCATTAGCAAAATGGTCATTTGTGGAACAATGATTAATGAGCATTAAGTTTAAATCAACAAGATCAACCAAAAATGCACCCTAGACAACTATTGTCATAGGCTAGGAATGTAAATCTCTTGTTTAATTCATCTTGGCATTTCATCAAACACTTGGTGTTCATGAAATGCCTCATGATCTAAATCTACTTTTTCAAGCTAGGTTTAGCATTAAGAACATTAAACAAGAAGGGATATAAGAAGATCTAGCCCTAAACATCATGAATCAAACCTAGGAACATCCTAATCTACCCAATCTCAAGATCCTAAAAGACTACTCAAGATCCATGGAAAGCCTCTCAAAATCGATGGGGATTGAGATTGAATCCATGGG
>PKML01055279.1:544253-630272 GCA_002933935.1 Eutrema yunnanense | reverse complement strand
ACTACATAGCGACTGCAGTGCGACTACGAGTTGTAGTCGCAAAAAGTAGGTACAACAACATTTACACGTGTTAAATGCTGTTATTTTACGACTAACAAACGACTCGTTTGTGACCCGCCGAATAAGTCGCAGATTAGTCGTAAAGTTTGCGACTACTTTACTACTAAAGTTTTCCGACTCAACAGTAGTCGTCAATTAGTCGTAAATACGCGACTACTTTCCGACTACTAGTTTTGGTCGTAAATTACCGACTATGTTGCGACTCTATTTATGTAGTCGTAACCTAGTCGCACAATAGTCGTTAATTAGTCGTCATAATTTACGACTACACGTGTAGTCGCAAACTGTAGTCGCGAAAACCCTGTTTTCTTGTAGTGATGGAAATTGAATTGATATATCATGGTTTTTACCCTATTTAGACCATGATATAAGTCCTTTTGATAGAGTCTTTCTAGTGTTTTGTAATCTTTTAGAGTCTTTTGCAGGTCTTAGCACGTTTGGAGCATTATTGGAATTATTGGAGCTTTCTGGAGCAGTTTGGAGCAAAGCAGAAGTTCGTCTTGCTGAGTACCTGATTTCACGACAAGCATCGATCGATACCCCCTGGTATCGATCGATACTCATCGCAGCAAGACATGACCCGCGAGTTTTCCAAGACTTGAAGAATTGCAAAAGTGCCCAGAAGTCTTTAATAATTACAAGAAGACCCCAATTCATGTTTTAGGTTATAAACAGGACTTTACAGCCATCTGTTTAGGCTATGCTTTATTTTGTAATGCTTTTATTACTTTGATTTTACTCTGGGTTTGAGAGACAAGTCTGAATCTCCCTTCGTCCGAGATCAGATCTCAAAACCTCTTGTTACTATTTTATTGATGATTTATTCAAACATGTTGATTGTTTCATTCTCCATGTCTGAGTAGATCCACTTTAAGTTTAGGGTTTTCTCATAAAGGATTTCTTTGAATGCTAGGTTAATTATCTGTTTAGGATTCACCATCTGAATTAGTTCTTCGCCTTAGGTTGTTCTCAAAGCTAATTCTAGGTTGACGAATCTAGAATTTAGATCTTAGGATAATTGATTAGGCACGAGAGTGCGATTAATTACATGATAGAACCTAGGTGAGCAAATTGATTATTCGCAAAGAGATTTGGTCTAATTGATTTGTCAACATATCAAACCTGAACTTTAAAGCTGATTTAGACTTTAGGATTCGCAAAGAGATTTGGAATTCCTAGGATTTAGATTTAGATAGTTTTCGCAACGAGAGTTGGTTAGCTATATTTTAGTGATTTGAG
The DNA here is from genome assembly GCA_002933935.1 of Eutrema yunnanense. Taxonomy (NCBI): domain Eukaryota; kingdom Viridiplantae; phylum Streptophyta; class Magnoliopsida; order Brassicales; family Brassicaceae; genus Eutrema; species Eutrema yunnanense. The sequence goes on along the minus strand of PKML01055279.1, from coordinate 628,973 downwards.
TTCTAGAACCGTGCGTAATCTGAATCCTGTTAGTTAATTTAGCTGCATTCATTGATTTCCTGAGAAAAACCCTGGGCCTATATTCTCTCCATTGATTTACAACACTTTTAATTTCGTACTTGTTTTCGTTTATACTTTCTGATTTAGCGTATTTTAGATCTATATAATCTATTGTGTGTCTCTTTGAGTCTTTGTGGTTCGACCCCTACCTATACTACGATTACCGCTTTAGTATCTGTTAGGGTATTAATTTGAGCGTATCATTAATCAATAAACATGTTTGAATAAATACTCAATAGAAAATAAGAAAGAGTAACAAAAGGGTTCGAAATCTTCTCTCGACGAACAGAGTATCAGACTTGTCTCCCTCAAAAGCTCTCTCACAAATCCAGAATAAAATAAGCGTAGCCAACAAAGTGGCTGTAAAATTCCTATAAATAACCTAAATCACGTTTTAGGGCTTCTTGCAAATATTAAAGACTTCTGGACCAAGTTGCAATTCTTCAACTCTTTATTAAAGTCGCGGGTCCTGTCTGCTGTGATGAGTGTCGATCGATACCAGGGGGTATCGATCGATGCTTGACGTGAAATCAGGTACTCAGCAACACGAACTTCAGCTTTGCTCCAAAATGATCCAGAAAGCTCCAATATCTCCAATTATGCTCCGAACGTGCTAAGACCTGTAAAAGACTCTAAAATACTACGAAATATCAGAAAGACTCTATAAAACCGACTTATATCATGGCCTAAAAGGGGTAAAAACCATGATATATCAACTCCCCCAGACTTAGCATTTGCTTGCCCTCAAGCAAAACAGAAAACTAAATCAGAGAAAGAGGTTTGAAAACGCGGAGACTCACTTGTTCAGGAACCATCGCAGAGATCCTTTTCCCAAGCACCCAAGTGTTACCTAACCAGATTTTGATCTAACCACCATGTACTTCTCCATACACCTTCGCAGCTTTTCCAGACTCCACACATTATCTCGCAGCATTGTTCAAATAAAGCCCTCATCGCCAATTTCATCGCTGCAGCCAATGTTCAAGAACCTTCTAGATTATTTACCATACAATATCATGACAAGGAACCACCTTTTTCACACTTTTTGTATCAATTTCTCTCCCCCAGACTTATTTCTTATTATGTTCTCTTTTTTTTTTAGATCTGCATATACACATCAAGGTCCGAAACGCGAGTATTGATGGTGTTTGCCACCGAATCCCCGGTTCTTCCCTCTCTATGTATCAAAGGTTTAGGCGAATAGTGGTATCGCGGGAAATTTTCCTAACCTCGCTTTCAACCTTTGTGTGATCATTCCCTCTCAAGTAGAATAATGGGATCGCTGGAAATTTTCCTAGCCCTCTACTCAGAAGAAAATCATTTCAATATTTTATGCTCTTATTTATCAACTTATAACACGGGAGAGAGATACCATAACTCTAAACACATGGGTTCCTTTATCAGATATGAATGATGAATCAAGCTCTAAAAACACTAACCACATTGATGAAGTGCAGAAATTTGGCTCAGGTTTCAGAAGAACTCTGCTGGAGATATGGATGTTTTCTAGTCAACTGGTCAGTCCTTGGATTTTTCATTAATCGATCTAGAGCTGATCCTACAACACTGGTCACTCAAAAACAAAATCAAAACAACAATTCAAGCACATGATCATCATCTCCAACAAGTTTTGACTAAATAAAACAACGAATGACTCGATAAAACAAATGACTCTAAGAAAAACAAACACAATGTCAGCAGACACCTCCCCCAGACTTGAACAACATTGTCCCCAATGTTATCTAGCCGAGAGTAGGTTAAAGGAAACAAAAGAACAGAATAAAACGAAGAGAAACAAGAAGTTACCGTGCTGGAACGTCTGGTGTCGACCGACACAATCGATACCAATGGGGTATCGATCGACAGACGATTTCGAGTTTTGCTCCTTGTTTATCCTGATACAAACACACAACGAAAAATAAAAAGAAAAAGAATCAAAAGCAGACTCACCAGTGGGTTTCCTCCCACCAAGTGCTCGTTTAACGTCATTAGCTTGACTGTAACGCCATTCAGGCTGTGGGTGCATCATCCAAAGGCATTATCTGCCCTGTTGGAATTTCGGCTTTTGCCCAATAGTGTTTCTCCCTCTGTCCATTGACAGTAAACTCATCGCCTGTAGGACTGACCAGTACGACAGCTCCATGTGGTCTGACCTCTTTGATGGTGAAGGGACCTGACCAACGAGAACGCAGTTTACCAGGAAACAATTGCAAACGAGAGTTATACAGAAGTACCTGGTCGTTTGGCTCGAAATGTCTGGAGATGATCTTCTTATCATGATAGGCTTTAGTCATCTCCTTGTACAACTTCGAGTTTTCGTAGGCGTGGTGCCTAATCTCATCCAACTCGTTCAGCTGAATCAATCTCCTCTCTACAGCAGGCTTGATGTCAAAGTTCTGCAACTTCGTCGCCCATGCTGCCTTGTGCTCAATCTCCACTGGAAGGTGACATGCTTTCCCATACAGCAAGTAAAATGGTGTAGTACCCAGCGGTGTCCTGAAAGCAGTCCTGTAAGCCCATAGCGCATCATCCAACTTTGTAGACCAATCCTTCCTAGAAGAACCTACTATCTTTTCCAGAATCTCCTTGATTTGCTTGTTGGAGACCTCGACTTGCCCACTGGTTTGAGGGTGATATGGAGTAGCCACTCGATGGTTTACACCATACTTCTTCAGCAACCTCTCGAAAATCTTGTTGATAAAGTGAGAGCCACCATCACTTATCACAATTCGAGGTACTCCAAATCGAGGGAAGATGATGGTCTTAAACAGCTTAACGACCACCGCGGAGTCATTCTTTTTACTAGCAATCACTTCCACCCATTTGGACACATTGTCCACAGCAACCATGATGTATCTGTTCTCGTGTGACGAGGGAAAGGGACCCATAAAATCGATGCCCCAGAAATCGAAAACTTCAACCTCAAAGATGAAATTATGTGGCATCGCGTGTCTCTTACTGATCTTCCCTCTCCTTTGACAAGCATCGCACTGTGAAATGAAGGCATGAGCATCCTTGAACATAGTAGGCCACCAGAAGCCTGCTTGAAGAACCTTGGACACTGTCTTGAAGGTAGGAAAGTGTCCAGCATACTCAGAACCATGGCAATGAAAGAGAATCACAGGCACCTCAGATTCTGCAACACATCTTCTGTAGATACCATCTGAGCAGTGCTTGTAGAGGTAAGGCTCATCCCAGTAGAATTGTCTCATCTCACGCATAAACTTCTTCCTCGCATACTTTGTGGGATGCTTGGGCTCAGTCTCTACAGCAAGGTAGTTAGCAATGTCAGCATACCATGGTTGTGCAGGACTAGATACAGCAGCTGTATAGACGTCAAAAGAGTTGAAGTGCGCTGTAGGCAGAACAGGTTCAGATCGAGTCTGGTATCGATCGATACTGAAGGTCTGCACTCGTGAAAATTGCAGATTTTCGGACCGATCATCAAGTGGTTGAGTTTCAATGAAGTAAATACCCTCTTCTGGTAAGAAATCATCAGTAGGCACGACTTCATCGACCTTTATGCGCGATAAGTGGTCAGCAACTCCATTCTCAACTCCTTTCTTGTCCTTGATCTCGATATCGAGCCCTTGAAGTAAAAGAACCCATCGGCATAGACGAGGCTTGAGGTCCTTGTTCTTCAACAGGTACTTGAGAGCCGCATGGTCTGTGTGAACAATAACCTTGCTCCCAATCAAGTAGGACCGAAATTTCTCAAAAGAGAAGACAACTGCAACAACCTCTTTCTCAGTGGTGCTGTAATTTCGCTGAGCATCATCCAACGTCCTGCTGGCATAGGAAATAGCATGGAGCTTCTTGTCTTTCCTCTGACCCAACACAACTCCAATAGCAAAATCACTCGCATCACACATAACCTCAAAAGGTAAATTCCAATCAGGTGGTTGGACTACATGAGCACTCACCAATGCCTTCTTGATCTCCTCGAAGGCTACAAGGCAATAAGATGTGAAATCAAACTTGACTTTCTTACATAACAGGGCTGTGAGTGGGCGTGCAAGCTTAGAGAAATCCTTGATGAACCTTTTGTAAAACCCAGCATGACCAAGGAAGCTTCGTATCTCAGGAACAGATCGTGGAGGTTGCAAGCTCGTCATGGCCTGAATCTTAGCCTTGTCGACTTCGATCCCTGCCTTAGAAACCTTGTGCCCAAGAACAATGCCATCTTGTACCATGAAGTGGCACTTCTCCCAATTAAGAACCAAATGCTTGTCCTCGCATCTTTAAAGTACATTGCACAAGTTATCCAGACAATCTTTGAATGACGATCCATACACAGAAAAATCATCCATGAATACCTCCATAAACTCCTCAGTCATATCTGTGAAAATCGACATCATGCATCGCTGAAAGGTCCCTAGAGCGTTACATAATCCAAATGGCATTCTTCTATAGGCGAATGTGCCATAGGGACATGTGAATGTCGTCTTTCCCTGATCCTCTGGATGTATAGGAATCTTGAACAAGCCCGAATACCCATCTAGAAAACAGTAGTATGGGTGACTCGCTAACCTCTCCAGCATCTGGTCAATGAATGGCAATGGGAAGTGATCCTTCCTTGTAGCCGCATTCAGCTTCATGTAGTCAATACACATCCTGTGACCAGTGATTGTCCTTGTAGGGATCAGCTCGTCCTTCACGTTCTTCACCACAGTTATGCCTCCTTTCTTAGGCACAATGTGAACTGGACTAACCTAAGAACTATCTGAGATGGCATATATAATCCCTGCTTCCAACAGCTTCATCACTTCCTTCCTGACCACTTCCTTCATGTTCGGGTTCAGCCTCCTTTGACACTCAATCGAAGACTTTGACTCATCCTCCAGGTGAATCCGATGCATGCACAAGTCTGGTGCTATACCTAAAATGTCAGCAAGAGAATAGCCAAGAGCTTTGCAATACTTGCGCAGCTTGCTCAGCAGTAAGGCATTCTCTGTGTTGTTCAAAGAAGCATTAACAATGACTGGGTATGTGGAATCAGGGCCAAGAAAACTATACCTCATATTTGGTGGAAGTGGTTTTAGTTCCACCTTAGGAGCATTCTCTATGCTCCAATCTCCTAGCCCAGCAACTTGCTTAGAACTGTCGACCAACTCCCCTTCTGGCCGTAAGGTATCGATCGATACCCCTCTGGTATCGATCGATACTGGTGATGCAGAATCAAGTATATTCGAGTATCCAGCAGTATCGTCACATGAACGGACCTCCGAAGTGGCCGAACAGATCAATGCTCTCTCCAGAGGATCCTCATGGTGCATCTCCATGAAGTACTCTTCAGCTATGTCACTGAAGGTGTCCACATAGAATGTCTATCCCTCGATGGTTGGCCTCTTCATCATCTTCTCCATGTTAAAGGACATCACCAAATCACATATGTTAAGAGCTATCTGTCCATTCTTGCAGTCAATTAAGGCTCCAGCAGTTGCAAGGAATGACCTGCCCAGGATAAGAGGATCCTTAGGTTCAGTATCATACTTCAGGACGATGAAATCTATTGGGATCAAGCAATTCCCAATCTTGATTGGGACATCTTCGAGTAGTCCCTCTGGAAGTCGCACTGAGCGATCAACAAGTACCAGCGAAATCCTTGTAGATTGGAAATCTATCATTCCCATTCGCATGGCAACTGAGTGTGGCATAAGGTTCACACTCGACCCAATATCGCAGAGAGCACGCTCGAATCTCTCTGTGAAGATGGTGCAATCCAAAACAAAACTCCCTGGGTCTGGCAGTTTCTTCGGAATTTTGTTGAGTAGAATCGCACTACACTCAGCTGAAATCATCATGACACCTTCTTCAAGGCTCAGACTGCTAGATACCATCTTCTTCACGTACCTCCTGAAAGCTGGAGAAGTCTTAATAGTATCAACAAATGGAAGCTCCACAACCAACTTGTCTAACATAACCTTGCATCTAGCATCCTCCCATTCCTTCCTTGTCAGCTTAGGAAGTATATGATAAGGTATCTTGGGGGTATACACCCTTTCCTTGACACTCTCGGGCTCCTTATCGATCTGTGTCTCAGCATCGATCGATACTTGAGGGGTATCGATCGATACACGGGATTTTGGATCCACTCGTGCAGATGTCTGGACCGGTGTCGATCGACACTGTCTGGTATCGATCGATACCTGGGGATTTTCAGAATCCCAATCGTCATCTCCAGCAAGATCGACGAGATTTTCTGTGATTGGAATGTCCTTCACTCATGTAAGCACCTCTTTTCCACTCCTCAAAGTGATGGCGTTGATGTGTGCCCTTGGATTCTCAGTTTTCCCTGGAAGAAAATCTTCCTGCCTCTTTACAGCTGATGCTGTCTGAGCAACCTGAGTTTCCAGCTTCCTCTTGGAGAGACTGATGGCTTCGATTTTCCCATTCAGATCCATGTACAGCGAGTCAAACTTCTCATTGAAATCCCCCTGCAACTTATGCTGTCCCTGAAGAATCTGTTCCATCATGGATTCCATCTTACTCTCCATGGTTTTTGGAGAGATGGGTTGGTATGAAGAATTCCCAAAATTTCGAGTGAAATCGCTGCTCTGAAGTGGTTTCTGAGTAAATTGCTTTGCTCCGAAACCAGATTGGTTCCCCTCAAACTTGTACCCACCTTGCTGATTGTTGTTGTTGAAGTTTCGGTTGTTGTTGTTCCCAAATCGCTGACCCTGAAAACCAGAACCACCAACGTAGTTAACATCCTCTTCTTCTTCCACATTAGCGACTTCATCAGCAAAGTGCACAGATTTCTTTGACTTCCTGATCAGGAAATCCAGTTTGGCATGCACATCAGCAATCTGCGATCCATCACCTCCTCCAGCCTACTTCTTCCGCTCGAAATCAGCATTCTTGGTGCTATTACTAGATGCCAAGTTTTCAATCAACACAACCGCATCATCTGGATACCTGGTGTTGAATTTCCCATTACTCGCAGCATCCATACCCATATGGTATCTCCAATCAGTCCCTCTGTAGAAAATACCCAGCAGCTGAACCTGAGAGAACCCATGGTGCGGACAATCTCTCTGATAAGACTTGAAACGAATCCAAGCAGCTTTGAATACTTCTGTCGGACCCTGAGCGAATTGAGAGATCTTGTTCCTGAGCTCCTCGGATCTGGCATCATCATAGAAATTGTTCAGGAACGCATTCTTCGTCTCATGCCAAGTAGTTAGCGAATCAGAAGCTAACTGCTTTAGCCAATAAGCAGCATCCCCACCAAGAGAGTACGGGAAAAGTTTGCAGAAAAGGAACTCATTGGGCACTCCATTGTATTTCATACCAGTGACCAAATCCTCGAACCTTTCGACATGATCCATGGGATGTTCATGAGGTAGGCCATGGAAAGGGTTCTGACTTACAAGAGCGTAATACGCAGGTTTCAGCTCGAAGTCATTCCTCTGAAAAGTTGGGATGCGAATCGCAGCTCGATTGGCATAGAACTGATCATGTCTGTTGTGCTCACCAAGTGTTCTACCTCAATCAACTCCAACATTCCCAACGTTGGCTTGCGCAGCTGGCGCGACAATCTGACTAACAACAGCAGGAGGGGCAATGACGTTTCCAACCTCATCAAGTCGCTGCCCTCTCTCATTGCACACTTAAACCTCTTGGTCTCTCAAGACTCCAGCTTCATCAGCTATTAAAACCACTGGGTTGTTCATCCCTGATGATTGCTTTGTCTTTCTGTTTGTGCATTCTAAACGTGCTAGCTTCTCTAACGATAGATTGACTACCGGAGTGCTCTTGTTTCTTCTGGTTTCACGATTAGGCATGCACCTGAAACACAAAAACCAAGAACGTTAGTAACAAAAACGCGATGAGTATCGATCGATACCAAGTGGTGTCGATCGATATCAACAAAAAGAGACGACGAGTATCGACCGATACTAGGTAGTATCGATCGATACCGACGGGCTTAGTCGAAACTCGACAACTAAAATCTAATGGCGAAATTGAGTCCCCGGCAACGGCGCCAAATTTGATATGCTCAAATTAATACCCTAAATAGTACTAAAGCAGTTGCTGCAATATATCAGGGGTCGAACACAAAAACTCAGAGAAATCACACAATAGATTATATAGTTATCAAATCAAGCTAAGCAGTTCAGATTAAACAAAAGCAATATGCAGTAAACGAGTTGTAATTCGATGGGAAAGAGATAGGTTCAGGGATATTTCTCAGGAAATCAATGAATACAAAATAAACTAATTAATCAGGGTTCAGGTTACGCACGGCTCTCGAACTCAAATCACTAGAGTATAATTAACCAACAGTCGTTGCGAAAACTATCTAAATCTAAACTTCAGAATCCCAAAATTCTTTGCAAATCCCTAAGAATAAATCAGCCATATATTCAGGTTTGATATGTTCACAAATCAATTAAACCAAATCTCTTTACGAATAATCAATTTTCTCACCCTAAGTTCTATCAGGTAATTAATCGCACTGTCGTGCCTAATCAATTATCCTATGATCTAAGTTCTAGGTGATCAATCTATAATTAGTTTTGAGAACAACCTAAGGGGAAGAACTAATTCTCTCGACGAACAGAGTATCAGACTTGTCTCCCTCAAAAGCTCTCTCACAAATCCAGAATAAAATAAGCGTAGCCAAGAAAGTGGCTGTAAAATTCCTATAAATAACCTAAATCACATTTTGGGGCTTCTTGCAAATATTAAAGACTTCTGGACCAAGTTGCAATTCTTCAACTCTTCATTAAAGTCGCGGGTCGTGTCTGCTGTGATGAGTAACGATCGATACCAGGGGGGTATCGATCGATGCTTGACGTGAAATCATGTACTCAACAACACAAACTTCAGCTTTGCAAATATTAAAGACTTCTGGACCAAGTTGCAATTCTTCAACTCTTCATTAAAGTCGCGGGTCGTGTCTGCTGTGATGAGTAACGATCGATACCAGGGGGGTATCGATCGATGCTTGACGTGAAATCATGTACTCAACAACACAAACTTCAGCTTTGCTCCAAAATGATCCAGAAAGCTCCAATATCTCCAATTATGCTCCAAACGTGCTAAGACCTGTAAAAGACTCTAAAATACTACGAAATAGCAAAAAGACTCTATAAAACCGACTTATATCATGGCCTAAAAGGGGTAAAAACCATGATATATCACTCCATCACACTTCTAAGGGGTTAAAATCATATAGGCGTCGCCCTTGACTCTTTTGCTCTTCACCTTTTTCTTTGCCTTAGCCGTTTTGATGTCTCTCTTCGTGATGATAGAAGGACCATCTAAAACGTCTATGACATTTGGCTCATCATAAGGCTCTTCTAAAAGATCAAACATCAACGTCTCTCCTATAACAACGGTGATGAAGGAGACATGTTTGGGAGCTCTTCCAGAAGGGATGGCTTTGTAGGAGACCTCTTTGTCAATGTATGAGAACGAGATTCTCTTACTGGGCGTGTCTATAATTACACCAACTGTAGACCAGTCTTCCGAGAATTAAAGGCACTTTAGAAGTTTCCCTCATCTCCACAATCTGAAAATCAGTAGGAACCAGACAATCTCCTACTTTAACAAGTAAATCAGGGATTGTAACATACGGACTGGAGGTTGAAGAGTTCCCGAATGTGGGAGTCATCTCAGCAGATCTAATATAACCAATTCTCAACCTCTCTGCAATTGCCCTTGCCATGACATTGACGCTAGACCCTGAGTCAACGAGAGACTCTTTGAATTCTACTCCAGAGATAGAGCATGGAACCAAAAATTATCATGGGTCTTCTCTCTTAGTAAACTGCTTCATTGGTGGTGGTGTGCTTCTTGCCTTGATGAAGAATGTCTTGATCTCTTCAAGAGTTTCTCTGCAATCTCGGAAGTGGCCAAGCAAAAGGCGGTATTCCAAAGCTTCTTCAAAAGACATCGTATGGGGAATCCTCCTGACCATTTTCTACAAACCGAGCAACTTCGCTGTAGTGATGGGATCTCTGAGATGCCTAGGTGGTAAAGGATATGCTACCTCCTCGACAACCTTTGGTTTTTTCACGATTTCTAGCTCAGTAAGCGAGGGGTGTCGACCGACACCAGATTGGTGTCGTTCGACACAAGGATTATTTGTCTTTTCTTCAGGTGGGTGTCGATCGATACTAGTAATGGTGTCGGTCGACACAGGTTGGTGTCGATCGACACAGGTTGGTGTCGATCGACACTAGGAGTGGTATCGCTCGACACAGCTGAATCATGCTCAAAATCACCTTCAATCTCTGCGAATTTTTCTGCATTCAAACCCTTTTCTACCACTGCAGTGACCTCTTCAACACTTCTTAAGGTGATTACATTGACGTATTCAATCTGTGAATGAACCATCTTTCCCTTGACAGCTGCTGTAGTCTGAGCTATTTGAGTTTCCAGCATCTTCTGATGAATACTGAGAGACTCAATTTTCCCATTCAGATCTGCATACATGGCATTCATCTTCCCATTAAAGGTGACTGTCATCTTCTGCTGTCCCTCAAGAAGCTGTTCAAGAATTGACTCAACCTTGCTCTCTGGAGTTTTAGCAGGTATAGGTTGATAAGACGAATTCCCATAGCTTCTAAAACCAGCTGGGTTTACTTAAGATTTGTCCCTCCTTGCTGAGCATTGTTGGTGAAGTTTCGGTTGTTGTTCTGGTGGTATTGATTTCTCTGACTTTGAAAACCAGACCCACCAATGTAGTTAACACCTTCCACTTCATCCTCATTGAAGTTCTTGATATGCTCAAATTAATACCCCAAAATTACTAAAGTAGGGGTCGAACACAAGGACTCACATAGACACACAATAGATTATATAGATGAGAATAAAGTAGGGGTGGAATGATGTTCCCCTCTCCATCCAGACGTTGTCTTCTCTCATTGCAAAACCGACCATCTTGGTCTCTGTAAGCACCAGCTGCATCTTGAACTATCTCCACTTGATTGTTGTTCATCTTTGCTGGCTTCTTTGCTCTTCTGTTTGTGCGTTCCAAAAGTGCTAGCTGCTCAAGTGACAGATCAACTAGGTGAGTGCTCTTGCTCTTTATGGTTTCACGATTAGGCATACACTTGAAAACAAGAGTCAAAAGCGTAAGTTACAAAAAACGTGGTGAGTATCGACCGATACCAAGTGGTGTCGATCATTATCAACAAAAGGAGAACAACAAGTATCGACCGATACTAGATAGTATCGACCGATACCGACGAGCTTAGTCGAAATTCTCAGACTAAAATCTAATGGCGAATTGAGTCCCCGGCAACGTCGCCAAATTTGATATGCTCAAATTAATACCCTAAAAGTACTAAGCAGTAGTTGCAGTAAAGTAGGGGTCGAATACAAGGACTCACAGAGACACACAATATATTATATAGATGAGAATAAAGCTAAGCGATCAATGATATCAAAAACAGAACGTAAATTAAAACAGTTGTAAATTCGATTAGAGAAAGATAGGTTCAAGGTATTTCTCAGGGAATCAATGAATACAGATACACTAACTAGCATGATTCAGATTTAGCGCGGTTCTTGAACTCAAATCACTAAGGTATTATTAACCAACTTCCGTTGCGAAAACTATCTAAATCTAAATCCTAGGAATTCCAAATTCCTTTGCGAATCCTAAAGTCTAAATCAGCTTTTTAAATCAGGTTTGATTTGTTCACAAAACAACTAAACCAAATTCCTTTGCGAATAATTATTTTGCTCACCTTAGATTCTATTAGGTAATTAATCGCACTTCCGCGCCTAATCAATTATCCTAAGATCTAAGTTCTAGGTGATCAATCTAGAATTAGCTTTGCAAACAACCTATGATGAAGAACTAATTCAGATGGTGAATCCTAATAACTAATCAACCTAGCATTCGGAGAAAACCCTATTGAGAACCCTGAACCTAACAAGAGATCTACTCAGACATGGAAATTGAAGCAATAAACATGTTTGAATAAATCATCAAATAAATCAGAAAGAATAAAAAGAGGGTTCGAAATCTTCCCTCGGACGAACAGAGTTTCAGACTTGTCTCCCTTCAAAAGCTCTCTCACAAAACCAAAAGTAAAATAAAGCGTAATCAAAGCATAGCCATTAAAGTGGCTGTAAAATCCTATTAAATAACCTAAATCACGTTTTGGGGCTTCTTGTAAATATTAAAGTCTTCTGGGAAATTTTGAAATTCTTCAACTCTTGGAAAAGTCGCGGGTCGTGTCTGCCTCGGTGAGTATCGACCGATACTAGGCAGTATCGATCGACACTGATGCTTCAAATCGGGCGCTCAGCTACACGAATGTCTGCTTTGCTCCAAAATGCTCCAGAAAGCTCAAATATCTCCAATTATGCTCCAAACGTGCTAAAACCTGTAAAAGACTCTAAAACACTACGAAATAGTAGAAAGGCTCTATAAAACGGACTTATATCATGGCTTAAACGGGGTAAAAATCATGATATATCAACTCCCCCAGACTTAGCCTTTGCTTGCCCTCAAGCAAATAGAAGACTAAACTAGAGAAAGAGGTTTGAAAATATAGAGACTCACCTGTTCTTGAAACGTTGCAATGACCCTTTTCCCAAGCGCCCAAATGTTACCTAACCAGTTTTTTTTTTATCTAACCACTATGTACTTCTCCGTAGACATTTGTAGCTTTCCCGACTACACACATTATTTCACAGCATCGTTCAATCAAGCCATCATCGCTAGTTTCATCGCTGTGATTAGTGCCAAGAACCTTCTAGATTCTTCCCCATACAATATCATGACAAGGAACCACCATTTTTCACACTTTCCGGTATTATTTCTCTCCCCCAGACTTATTTCTTATTATGTTCTCTTTTTTTTTTTTTAGCTTTGCATATACAAATCAAAGTATGAGACGCGAGTATTGATTGTGTTTGCCACCGAATCCCCGATTCTTCCCTCTCAACGTATCAAAGGCGTAGGCGAATAATGACATCATAGGAAAATCATAGCCACGCTTCCAATCCTTTGTGTGATCATTTCCTCTGAAGTAGAATAATGAGATTGCTGGAAAGTTTTCTAACCCTATACTCAGAAGAAAATCATCTCATCTTTTAATGCATCTTATTTATTAACTTGTAACAGGGAGAGAAATACCATTATTTTAAACATGTGGGTTCCTTTGTCATATACGAATGAGGAATCAAGCTCTATGGACATTAATTACCTCGATGAAGTGCAAAAATTTGGCTCAGGCTTTAAAGAACTTTGCTGGAAACATGAGTGTCTTCTAGTTAACTGGTCAGCCTTTGGATTTTTCATTAGTCGATCTAGAACTGATTCTGTAACAATGGTCACTTAGAAGCAAGGTCAGATCAATAGATTCAAGAAAAAGATCACAGTCTCAAACAAAGTTTTGACTCAATAAAATAACGAATGACTAAAAAACGAGTGACTCTAAGAAAAACAAAAACAATGTCAGTGACTACCTCCCCCAGACTTGAACAACACTGTCCCGATTGTTATCTAGCCTAGAGTTGGTGAAAGAAAGCAAATGAACCAAGTGGATTGTGAAAATCGAAAATCTTACCTGTGAAGGTGATGAGTGTCGATCGATACAGACTGGTATCGATCGACACCAGTTGTATGTCGACACACTGATTTCAAATCAATGGTATCGAGTTGCTTAACCCAGGGAAAGTGATCCAAAGTGTTAGAAGTTAGCACTGCTAGGAACACTCAAAAACAAGTTAATAGCAACAAGATAATCAAGCATAAATCCCTGAGTTCAAATGCAAAAATAAAGCTGACATAGGTTTAACAGAAACGAAAAATAAAAAGAAGAAATAGAAAAAGAAAAGAAAAACAAACGTGAAGATAGAACAAGACTAATCCTCTTTCGCCTTGGAATCGCCATCAGCATCAGGATCATCAATGGGCGAAGGATCAACCGGAGTTTGCTGAGACGGAGGAGCTGCGTCCGTGTCAGTCATGCAGCGGCGGCGAGAAATAGCAGTCCAGATGCTCCGCATACTCTCTATCATCACCCTCTGAAAGGCAGCTGGCTCCATCGGAATTTCTGAAGGAGAAGGATCGATGGTGCAGGGATAGAAGAGTTTGCTGCTCGCGATCGCTGGGCTCGTCCTCCCTGGCGTGAAGTAGATGGAATGTCAGCAGCAGCTGGTGAGGGCGCAGGAGCTCGCCGTCTAGTCGCAGGTGCGCAAATCAACAGGTGTGGTGGAGGCTCGAAACGAAGCTGAGAAGGATCCTCGAGAATGTCTGTCAGCTCGTCGTTAGGTAGCGACACCAGAAAATCTCCTGCAGATGTAGTGGAGAACCAACGCCTCTCGGGCTTCAACCACTTAAGGTTCTTCAGATGGCTCTCATCCATATACCGACGCGCAGTGACTATCGAGCAGCTCGTAGTACTGATCCCGAGGTGCTGAAAGATAGGAGTGAGGAGACTACCAACTGTCTCTGTCTTCGTGCTCGTGCCTGTGAATGGTTTGGTCTTCAAAGAGACCAAATGATGCACAAAAACATCGCCAAGGTTGACCTCTGTAAGCTCAGGCCATGCGAAATCCTCCTCAGGAATAATGTCTCTGATAGCCAAACACAGAAGTAGAAACTCAGACACCCTCATCTTGTTGGGTTCCATCTTGCACAAAAGAGTGGTGCTCAGGATCCTAACCAAACAGCGCAGGACTGGGTGTCGTATATCCATCTGAGTGGACTCTCCTGCAATCCCGCGGAAAACCGTAGATGTCACAGAGATCAAGGAGTGGTAACATGTACCTAACTCCACAAGCCATAAAGGTCAGAGTACCCTCCTGTGCATCCCGGAGAACCTCGTCCTGGTAGTAAACGCGAGCTGTCGCCATGAACTGACGAACCAAGTCCGGGTAAAGATCATACTGCTGAGTGGCCATCCGACCAAGACCAATATACGCAAGCAGACGGGCCAGCTCTGTGTCAAGGCCCAAGCAACGCATGGAGACCCCGTCAACAAACCGAGTAGGCTCCAGAACCACTCTCAACCACGCGTTATAGTGCAGCGTGTCATAATCATCCCACTGCTCCAAAATGGGTCTGTATGTGCAATCATCACTCAGCGCAATCTCCTTCTCCGTCCCGTTCCAATCTCGATGACAAGGGATCTTGGCCTTCTCGTTCAGCTTAGGCCAAGGACCTCTGCGTGGGGCTATAGGAACATTAGGAGCAGATGGATCCGAACTTGATGCGTCTGAAGTTCGTGCCCTCTTCGCCCTAGATGTCATCTGCAAACAAAGACATAAAGACACAACATCAATCCAACACCTCTCAGCAATCACATCAAATTTTTATCAGCAGAAACGAGTGGTGTCGATCGATACTAGAGGGTATCGATTGATACCTTAGCCGATTTCCAGTTCATCGAATTCCCAAATTCCAAATTATCCAAGAGTCCATATTAAAGGCAATTGAATGTAAGGCAAGGTTCGAAACCACTCTAGAGCATCTCAGCAAATGACCATTGTCAAGAAAAACAAGTGCTAAAGAGTAAAATCTCACAAACCACAAACCCAAAATTCAGACTGAAAAGTGGAATTTCGAAGACATACCTTTGCTGATTGAAGAAAAAAATGCTAGAAAGAGATAGAGGATGAAAATCCAATGAATCTAGGCACTTGAATCACCAAAATCGGTGAAGAAATGAGAGAGATGCAATTTGAGAGGAAGAGAGAGGCGGTATCGATCGATGGAGAAGAAAGAAGAGAAAGAAGAACCTGAGGGTTTTAAAAGAAAACTTACCTGCCCGCACGGTGTCGATCGACACCCATTGGCCAATTCCTATTTTTTCTCTGCGTGGTATCGATCGATACTCCTCGCTTAATCAACTTCACGTTAAGACACATGACACAAAACACAAAACTAAAAATAAAAACAAAAATAAAAGACTTATGTACGGACTCACCAGTGGGTTGCCTCTCACCAAGTGCTTTTTTTACGTCACGAGATTGACTTTACGGCCGTTCAGTCAGGAGACAAATGAGAACTTGCGCCGAAACAAGCTCCACAATTTGACATTGCCAGCTTTAGAGTTCTGCTCACCATGCTCTCCACAAACGCCTGTCCTTTCTCTTTCAGCTCCGAGGTAAGAATGACTCTAGCTTTAGAATGGTTTCGAAGTTCCCTTGCACTTCACCTTATATTCAATTGAATTCCCATCACACTTCTGAGGGATTAAGGTCATGGAGGGAGCACCTTTGACTCCTGTGTCCTTCACCTTCTTCTTTCCCTTACCTGTTTTGACGTCTTTCTTGGTGATGACAGAAGGACTATCTAGAAGGTCGATGACAGTTGGCTCGTCAGGAGGCTCTTCCAAGATATCAATCACCAACGTCTCTCCTGTAACAATGGTGATGCAAGAGATATGTGTGGGAATTCCTCTAGTAGGAATGGCTTCGTAGTACACCCTGATAGTAGGTTTTTTGGCCTATATCAATTACTCATAATGCCTATGGGTAGAGTTTCAAGCACAAGGAATGCATACAACTAAACGAGTTAAGCTAACAAGAAAGGTTTTTGGTTTCTAAACAACATAAATAATTCAAATAAACAAGCAAACAAGTAAGCAAAGACTATAAACGAGTTTAACAATAAGATAAAGGCAAGCTCTTGGATGAGGTTATTGATTTTGGATCCTTTAATGGTCTATCTAGATGTCATTTCACACAAACAAGCAATTCCCTTAGCCTAGAACACTTAAACAAGATTAAGCCACTTTCATGGTCTTAATCACTTTGTTAATCATGCAAATCAAGAACAAACCATCGTTTGTGATAGGATGATTAACAAGCAATAAACATAGGCTCCTATGGCCCTAATGCTCCTTAGACAACTACTTTCATAGGCTAAGAAAGCAAAATCTCTTATATGGTTCTTTGGGAATTTCATCGAACATCTTGTGTGCATGAATTCCCTATGATCTAGATTAACTATATCTAGCCTAATCTAGCATAATGAGCACCAAATAAGAGAGGGAAGATGTAAACTAAGTCCTAGACATCAAGATATATCACGAAATTCACCTAATCTACCTCATCCATGAGCTTAAAAAGATCTACTCACTAATCATGAAGAGCACACCAAATCTTGTGAAATAGGTGATGTTAATCATGATTAGGGAATAGGAATGTGGAAGATTAGATAGAGATGAAAAGATATAACCTTAAACTTGCATAAATCAAAAGAATCCAAGGAAAAATCCCAAGAACCCTAAAAAGACAAGGTCTTGTTCTAGAGAGAAAAAGTGAGAGAAAAAAGGGAAAAGGGATCAAAAGTGAGAGAGCTCTAAAAATCAGATCTTTAAAATATAAAAAGGTGTTTGCTGAGTTGGGTCGGACCCGGGACAAACCGGGTATTGACCCGGCCGAAACTTGGGTACGTCTTCAGTGAATTGGTCATAACTTCTGAACCTGATATCCGAATGACATGAATCCAACTCCTGTAGACAACTAACTCGTCCCTCTACAACTCTTATGGAGACCATTTGAGTTGATTCATAACGGAAGGCCTTCGTATTTCCGGTTATTTGGACGGTTTCGTCTTCTCTCGGCCAGACAGACAAACCTTCAGTAAATCCGTCGTATTTCCCTATCCATATGTCCAAATAACCTGATTCAAAATCCTGTGTAAATATGATTCACTCCTCTACAACTTTGGTGAAGACCATTTGAGTTGATTCATAACGGAAAGCCACACGTCCGAATGACTTGATTCGAACTCCTATGGTTAGAGGACTCATCGGGTTACAACTGTTATGAATACTTCAGATTAAACTGGATATGGGAAGGTCTTCATTTGGCCTGATCTTTGAGTCACTTCGGCTGCATCGATTTGTTGCATCACTTTGTTGCATCGATGTGAAGCTGAGCATCGATTTGTTGCATTGATGTAAATGGGGTCTTGAGCGAGGCTAAGCTCCCTGATGTTGCATCCATTTGTTGCATCACTTTGTTGCATCGATGTGAATGCTGAAAAACTCCCAAAACGTCTTTAACCGCTTCTCTTGCTTCCGAACCGAGTAGTCTTCAGTAAATCCGCGATAAATTCTTAACCAAATGTCCAAATGGACTGATTCCAACTCCTGTAGACAGATGACTCACTGCGCTACAACTCCTATGAAGACTGTTGAGGCGGATTCAGATCGGAGGGCCTTCGTTCCGACACATCTTTCCGGCGTCTCGGATGAGGTTTGCATTCTACCATGCTCCATAACTCCAAACACCATCAATTGTCTCCAAAACACCTAAAAACACTCCAAATGCGTGCAAAACTCACTAGAACCTAATGAAAACAACTAATACTCTAATAAGTACCAAAATGCTATAAAAACTATGCAAGACACATGCATGAGACGTAAAACTCTAAATGAAATGCATGCTAAAACATGCAATATATGAGTATATCAATTCCTCCAAACTTAAACCTTTGCTTGTCGTCCTCAAGCAAACAAGATCAAGAATGAGAGATGCAATGCAATGCAAGTGGAGCTCGAACCTATAAGAAGCATAAGAAGCAATCGCACTCAACGTCCAAGTTACTAGTTCTAGGATGCACCAAAGTTGTCTACTCAAAAGGAGATAGCCATTTCCTTCACAACATGCAACAAGCCAAACCTCAACCTAGACAAACCATTCTATTCTCTAGCCTCTTATCATTGATTAATGGTTTTATCCGTGAATGGTGCTTATGCAAAATCAAATGAAACCGCTTGGCTAAAGGACCGGTTATGAGATGAAAGTGATCTCATCAATATGTAAGGGCAATCAAATACAATGATCTCTCAATGAACGAGCAAACTTTGACAAAATGCTAAAGGTAAAAGGCAACCTATGCATACAAGGAAAAACACTCGTCTACCCTAATACCTAAAGTGTCTCTAACCTAAAGCTCCTAACTCGTTGTGCCCATAACTTAATCTACCCTTTTATCATGAGGCATTTTGCCTTTTTGAACCCGCACATCCTTCTTGTCTCTTCACTTCACTTTCTTCTCAATTGGGGATCACTTCTTCTTCCTTGTTCTTCATGGTTTGGTGCTTCTTTGTTGTTATCTAGCTCTTGTTTTCTTCCTTTTGGTTCCCGCCTCTTCTCATTCTTTTGATGCTTTGGCCTTTTTGGCCTTCTTCTTTTTCTTTGTATCTTTTGAGGCCAACTTAATCTTAGAGCTAGACTAATGATCTTTGCACAAACCATTCCACAAATTCGATCCCATTTTCCATATTCCTTGTCATTCTTTCTATTACACAATCCATTCCAATCACGCCATTTACTAAGTTTAAACCCGTTTCCCCCAAACTTGAATCAAGAACCGCCATCTTAACTAGCGTATTCCTAGATTAGCCCCTTGATGATGGAGCTAAGTCTACACGAGAGTGCTTCCTTGTCGCCCTAAACCTAACACTTTTTGTCAAGTTCATTCCAAATTAGGCCTCACAAAACACACACGAAGGACTATGGGCTAGAAAGGAGGTAATTGTCATGGTAGGGAAACCAATCCAAAGATGGGATTTGGCTATTTGGACAAGCAAGAGTGGTAAAAGAAATAAGAATGCCCAAATATGTATATGTGATCTACGAGTTCATTTAAGTTTGCATAAGCACAATAATTACATGTCAAATTATGGTTATCACTTAGACGAGGCTAGATTCAATTCAAACTTGCTTCAATCAAAGAAAGACAATGATGCATGCGTTCTAACAAATGGTTCGTCCTTGATTTCGGATACAACTTCAATGCATCAAACAACTAATAACTCGGGCGTTGAATCAATTGCTAGTTAAGCTACTTTCAAGGTTGTCATTACTCCATGCTTATGCAAATGCAAGCTAAAATGCAAACTAGACACCACCTACAAGTGAATATGCAATCCTAAATGTTCTAAAATTTTCAAATTTATTGAAAATGCATGATATGCATGAGACTAAAGATGCAAAAGGCAAAATAAGATCACAAAACACAAAGTTAAATAACACATAGACCCTCCCCCAAACTTAAATTACACAGTCCCTTGTGTAATAGAAGCTTAAGAGAGAGTTAAACAATGCATGAAAGAAAGAAAAATATATGATTCTAAATGTTATTCACAAAGTTTGGAGTATTACCTTGGAAATGAATAGAGGGAACGAGAGTGATCACCTCAATCCTACACACCTTTGTCCTTAAATCCATGACGATTAGACCATCAAGAACCTACTCACACTAAGCAAACCCATCAAAAAGGACAAGAAAACATAGAGAAACATAAAAAGAAAGTATGTACAATGATAAGCTTGGGGTGTCTCCCAAGAGCACTTTGTTTAAAGTCACTAAGTTTGACTCTGGTTACCCTTTTAGGTGGGTGAGAGAGAAGTGTGAGCACTCCATGGTGGATCCTTGAGATCGAGCTTGAGCACCTTGCTCATGACTTCCTCATGACCGGCTTCCCCTTTCTCCTTGAGCTCGAGAGTGAGAATTGCTTTGACCGAAGCAAAGGGCTTGGATCGACCTTTGCACTTGATCTTGTACTCAATCACTCCATCATTGTGATTCCAAGGAGTGAGAGTCATCATAGAAGGTTGGCTTTGCTCGGACCTAAACCCATGAAGCGTGCTTGATCTCGTTCCCGTTTTAGCCTTGGCCTTTGCCTTTTTCTTTGCACCCTTACTACCCTCAACGTCATTCTCCATTGTGGTGGGAGGAAGTGGTTCCAAGCAAGTGATCATGTCAACATCCGAAGCACCCTTGTAATTACCATAACCCAAATCGTTTCTCTCAAGAGACTTCTCTTCCTCTTCATAGACCATTGGGGGTGGAGCTTCTTCAACCATCATACAACTACCCACATATCTAACTTCTTCCTCGCAAAACTCATTATCCTTCATGGTGATTGTACCACAAAGCTTATTGGAAGAAGTCCTCATTTGGTAGAACACCTTATCATCCACATTCAATAGAACTACCATTTGCTCTTTGAAGTCCATTCTAGCACCGGTAGTGAGTAGGAACGGGGTTCCAAGGAGAAGAGGGAGCTTGTTGGTTCTTCTCATCTCCATGACCACAAAGTCCGTTGGGACTATGCAATTCCCAACCTTGAGTGGATAGTCTTCGAGGAGACCAAGTGGCTTCCTTGAAGAAGCATCTCCAAAGGTGATAGGTGATGGATGATAGGTATTGGTTCTTATACCAAGACTCTTGAGCATCTCATGGGACATGACGTTCACACAAGACCCAGAATCACACAAAGCATCCTCAATATCCAAATCTCCAAGAGAGCAAGCTATAGAGAATTTACCGGGATTACCAAGCTTGGGGAGAGACTTAGGCTCGATCCTAGTTGAGCTTGGTGAGTCTTTGCATTCAACCAGGGTCACATTCTCATTCTTCTCAAGGGTCACTCCCCCACCTTGTTCCTCAATGTCCTCATTGAGCTTCAAGGGAGCTTGAGATCCATAGAGTAGAAACTCAATCTCATTAGTGGCGGCTTCATGATCTTCAATGGGACGTGGCTCCTTTGAGAAGATGGCATTGCAATACTCCTTTGCTTTCCCATTTGAAGAACTTTGTTGTACTTTGTCTCCATTGTTTCTATTGGTCTCCATTTCTTGCACTTTGGAACTCAATGCCTCAAGCTTCTTGTGGAGATCATTGTATGAGCAAGCTACTTTGGTATTGATTTCCTCCATCTTCTTGCTTATATCCAATGCTCCATTTGCTTGACCTTGAAGAAGTTGTTGAAAAATATTTTTCACATCAAGGTCTTGAGGCATGGAGTTGTTGCCTTGAGCTTGTGGGACAAAGCTTTGTTGAGAACCACCTTGGTTGCCATAGTTGTTGTTGAAACCCCTTTGGTAGCCACCATTGTTCCCAACATAATGCACTTCTTCTTTGTTGCTCAAATTCACCATTTCCTCATGGGATCTTTGATTTCCCTCAAAGTCACTAACAAAGTGAACCGGTCTTTTGGAAGCATTGAGAAGCTTGTCAATCATGGTGGCTTGCTTATCTAACTTCTCATTGAGAGCCATCATGGCTTTGGTTCGTTGTTGCTCCTCGAAGTCACTTGTGGTTCTTGTAGACCGGTCATACTCATCACCATAGGTACCATCACTCAAAGTCATTGGTCTCAACCGGTGGTGCTCGAATGCCTTGGCGGTTGACATGAGCATTGGCCGCATCACCCGCTCCAACTATGTTAGGACCATTACGGGCGGGTGGGTGGTGGTTTCCATTACCACCATTTGCTCCTTGATGTGGAGCATAAGCAACGTGGTCATTACCACCATCCGGGTTCAGTTGCACGTTTTCCATACCAAGCCTAGCAATGTGCACAACCCGTTCTCTATCTCTTCTTGCTCTAAGACCGCGGTGTAGAAGGTTGATGTCGTCTCTTGGCTCAACAAGATTGTTGTTGCCTTTAGAACGCAAGTTCATGTACCTACAAGAGAGAGCTAGAAGGAGAGATTAGTAAACAAAAGAAAGAAAAAGGCTTAATCTCAAAAAGAAGTAAAATCCTAATGTCGAAAGCTAAACCCAATTGGCAACGGCGCCAAATTGATAGTAGGTTTTTTGGCCTATATCAATTACTCATAATGCCTATGTAGCATAAGAGGATCGAATCCAATGGGTAGAGTTTCAAGCACAAGGAATGCATACAACTAAACGAGTTAAGCTAACAAGAGAGGTTTTTGGTTTCTAAACAACATAAATAATTCAAATAAACAAGCAAACAAGTAAGCAAAGACTATAAACGAGTTTAACAATAAGATAAAGGCAAGCTCTTGGATGAGGTTATTGATTTTGGATCCTTTAATGGTCTATCTAGATGTCATTTCACACAAACAAGCAATTCCCTTAGCCTAGAACACTTAAACAAGATTAAGCCACTTTCATGGTCTTAATCACTTTGTTAATCATGCAAATCAAGAACAAACCATCGTTTGTGATAGGATGATTAACAAGCAATAAACATAGGCTCCTATGGCCCTAATTCTCCTTAGGCAACTACTTTCATAGGCAAAGAAAGCAAAATCTCTTATTTGGTTCTTTGGGAATTTCATCGAACATCTTGTGTGCATGAATTCCCTATGATCTAGATTAACTATATCTAGCCTAATCTAGCATTATGAGCACCAAATAAGAGAGGGAAGATGTAAACTAAGTCCTAGACATCAAGATCTATCACGAAATTCACCTAATCTACCTCATCCATGAGCTTAAAAAGATCTACTCCCTAATCATGAAGAACCCACCAAATCTTGTGAAAGAGGTGATGTTAATCATGATTAGGGAATAGGAATGTGGAAGATTAGATAGAGATGAAAAGATATAACCTTAAACTTGCATAAATCAAAAAGAATCCAAGGAAAAATCCCAAGAACCCTAAAAAGACAAGGTCTTGTTCTAGAGAGAAAAAGAGAGAGAAAAAGGGGAAAATGGATCAAAAGTGAGAGAGCTCTAAAAGTCAGATCTTTAAAATATAAAAAGGTGTTTGCTGAGTTGGGTCGGACCCGGGTCAACCCGGGACAAACCGGGTATTGATCCGGCCGAAACTTGGGTATGTCTTCAGTGAATTGGTCATAACTTCTGAACCTGACATCCGAATGACATGAATACAACTCCTGTAGACAACTAACTCGTCCCTCTACAATTCTTATGAAGACCATTTGAGTTGATGCATAACGGAAGGCCTTCGTTTTTCCGGTTATTTGGACGGTTTCGTCTTCTCTCGGCCAGACGGACATACCTTCAGTAAATCCGTCGTATTTCCCTATCCATATGTCCAAATAACCCGATTCAAAATCCTGTGTAAATCTGATTCACTCCTCTACAACTTTAGTGAAGACCATTTGAGTTGGTTCATATCGGAAAGCCTTCTTTGTCCGGTTATTTGAACGGTTTCATCTTCTCTCGGCCAGACGGACATACCTTCAGTAAATCTGTCATATCTCTCAAACCACACGTCCGAATGACTTGACTCGAACTCCTATGGTTAGAGGACTCATCGGGTTACAACTTTTATGAATACTTCAGATTAAACTGGATATGGGAAGGTATTCATTTGGCCTAATCTTTGAGTCACTTTGGCTGCATCGATTTGTTGCATCACTTTGTTGCATCGATGTGAAGCTGAGCATCGATTTGTTGCATTGATGTAAATGGGGTCTTGAGCGAGGCTAAGCTCCCTGATGTTGCATCCATTTGTTGCATCACTTTGTTGCATCGATGTGAATGCTGAAAAACTCCCAAAACGTCTTTAACCGCTTCTCTCGCTTCCGAACCAAATAGTCTTCAGTAAATCCGCAATAACGTCTTAACCAAATGTACAAATGGACTGATTCGAACTTCTGTAGACAGATGACTCACTCCTCTACAACTCCTATGAAGACTGTTGAGGCGGATTCAGAACGGAGGGCCTTCGTTCAGACACATCTTTCCGGCGTCTCGGATGAGGTTTGCATTCTACCATGCTCCATAACTCCAAACACCATCAATTGTCTCCAAAACACCTAAAAACACTCCAAATGCGTGCAAAACTCACTAGGACCTAATACTCTAATAAGTACCAAAATTCTATAAAAACTATGCAAGACACATGCATGAGACGCAAAACTCTAAATGAAATGCATGCTAAAACATGCAATATATGAGTATATCAATTCCCCCCAAACTTAAACCTTTGCTTGTCCTCAAGCAAACAAGATCAAGAATGAGAGATGCAATGCAATGCAAGTGGAGCTCGAACCTATAAGAAGCATAAGAAGCAATCGCACTCAACGTCCAAGTTACTAGTTCTAGGATACACCAAAGTTGTCTACTCAAAAGGAGATAGCCATTTCATTCACAACATGCAACAAGCCAAACCTCAACCTAGACAAACCATTCTATTCTCTAGCCTCTTATCATTGATTAATGGTTTTATCCGTGAATGGTGCTTATGCAAAATCAAATGAAACCGCTTGGCTAAAGGACCGGTTATGAGATGAAAGTGATCTCATCAATATGTAAGGGCAATCAAATACAAGGATCTCTCAATGAACGAGCAAACTTTGACAAAATGCTAAAGGTAAAAGGCAACCTATGCATACAAGAAAAAACTCTCGTCTACCCGAATACCTAAAGTGTCTCTAACCTAAAGCTCCTAACCCGTTGTGCCCATAACTTAATCTACCCTTTTATCATGAGGCATTTTGCCTTTTTGAACCCGCACATCCTTCTTGTCTCTTCACTTCACTTTCTTCTCAATTGGGGATCACTTCTTCTTCCTTGTTCTTCATGGTTTGGTGCTTCTTTGTTGTTATCTAGCTCTTGTTTTCTTCCTTTTGGTTCCCGCCTCTTCTCATTCTTTTGATGCTTTGGCCTGTTTGGCCTTCTTCTTTTTCTTTGTATCTTTTGAGGCCAACTTAATCTTAGAGCTAGACTTATGATCTTTGCACAAACCATTCCACAAATTCGATCCCCTTT
This sequence comes from Eutrema yunnanense, assembly GCA_002933935.1. Lineage (NCBI taxonomy): Eukaryota > Viridiplantae > Streptophyta > Magnoliopsida > Brassicales > Brassicaceae > Eutrema > Eutrema yunnanense. Next base: position 603,478 of record PKML01055279.1, on the reverse strand, counting down.
TCCATATTCCTTGTCATTCTTTCTATTACACAATCCATTCCAATCACGCCATTTACTAAGTTTAAACCCGTTTCCCCCAAACTTGAATCAAGAACCGCCATCTTAACTAGCCTATTCCTAGATTAGCCCCTTGATGATGGAGCTAAGTCTACACGAGAGTGCTTCCTTGTCGCCCTAAACCTAACACTTTTTGTCAAGTTCATTCCAAACTAGGCCTCACAAAACACACACGAAGGACTATGGGCTAGAAAGGAGGTAATTGTCATGGTAGGGAAACCAATCCAAAGATGGGATTTGGCTATTTGGACAAGCAAGAGTGGTAAAAGGAATAAGAATGCCCAAATATGTATATGTGATCTACGAGTTCATTTAAGTTTGCATAAGCACAATAATTACATGTCAAATTATGGTTATCACTTAGACGAGGCTAGATTCAATTCAAGCTTGCTTCAATCAAAGAAAGACAATGATGCATGCATTCTAACAAATGGTTCGTCCTTGATTTCGGATTCAACTTCAATGCATCAAACAACTAATAACTCGGGCGTTGAATCAATTGCTAGTTAAGCTACTTTCAAGGTTGTCATTACTCCATGCTTATGCAAATGCAAGCTAAAATGCAAACTAGACACCACCTACAATATGCAATCCTAAATGTTCTAAAATTTTCAAATTTATTGAAAATGCATGATATGCATGAGACTAAAGATGCAAAAGGCAAAATAAGATCACAAAACACAAAGTTAAATAACACATAGACCCTCCCCCAAACTTAAATTACACAATCCCTTGTGTAATAGAAGCTTAAGAGAGAGTTAAACAATGCATGAAAGAAAGAAAAATATATGATTCTAAATGCTATTCACAAAGTTTGGAGTATTACCTTGAAAATGAATAGAGGGAACGAGAGTGATCACCTCAATCCTACACACCTTTGTCCTTAAATCCATGACGATTAGACCATCAAGAACCTACTAACACTAAGCAAACCCATCAAAAAGGACAAGAAAACATAGAGAAACATAAAAAGAAAGTATGTACAATGATAAGCTTGGGGTGTCTCCCAAGAGCACTTTGTTTAAAGTCACTAAGTTTGACTCTGGTTACCCTTTTAGGCGGGTGAGAGAGAAGTTTGAGCACTCCATGGTGGATCCTTGAGAACGAGTTTGAGCACCTTGCTCATGACTTCCTCAAGACCGGCTTCCCCTTTCTCCTTGAGCTCGAGTGTGACAATTGCTTTGACCGAGGCAAAGGAGTGAGAGTCATTGTGATTCCAAGGAGTGAGAGTCATCATAGAAGGTTGGCTTTGCTCGGACCTAAACCCATGAAGCGTGCTTGATCCCGTTCCCGTTTTAGCCTTGGCCTTTGCCTTTTTCTTTGCACCCTTACTACCCTCAACGTCATTCTCCATTGTGGTGGGAGGAAGTGGTTCCAAGCAAGTGATCATTTCAACTTCCGAAGCATCCTTGTAATTACCATAACCCAAATCGTTTCTCTCAAGAGACTTCTCTTCCTCTTCATAGACCATTGGGGGTGGAGCTTCTTCAACCATCATACACCTACCCACATATCTAACTTCTTCCTCACAAAACTCATTATCCTTCATGGTGATTGTACCACAAAGCTTATTGGAAGAAGTCCTCATTTGGTAGAACACCTTATCATCCACATTCAATAGAACTACCATTTGCTCTTTGAAGTCCATTCTAGCACCGGTAATGAGTAGGAACGGGGTTCCAAGAAGAAGATGGAGCTTGTTGGTTCTTCTCATCTCCATGACCACAAAGTCCGTTGGGACTATGCAATTCCCAACCTTGAGTGGATAGTCTTCGAGGAGACCAAGTGGCTTCCTTGAAGAAGCATCTCCAAAGGTGATAGTTGATGGATGATAGGTGAGGGTTCTTATACCAAGACTCTTGAGCATCTCATGGGACATGACGTTCACACTTGACCCAGAATCACACAAAGCATCCTCAATATCCAAATCTCCAAGAGAGCAAGCTATAGAGAATTTACCGGGATTACCAAGCTTGGGGAGAGACTTAGGCTCGATCCTAGTTAAGCTTGGTGAGTCTTTGCATTCAACCAGGGTCACATTCTCATTATTCTCAAGGGTCACTCCCCCACCTTGTTCCTCAATGTCCTCATTGAGCTTCAAGGGAGCTTGAGATCCATAGAGTAGAAGCTCAATCTCATTAGTGGCGGCTTCAGTATCTTCAATGGGACGTGGCTCCTTTGAGAAGATGGCATTGCAATACTCCTTTACTTTCCCATTTGAAGAACTTTGTTGTACTTTGTCTCCATTGTTTCCCTTGGTCTCCATTTCTTGCACTTTGGAACTCAATGCCTCAAGTTTCTTGTGGAGATCATTGTATGAGCAAGCTACTTTGGTATTGATTTCCTCCATCTTCTTGCTTATATCCAATGCTCCATTTGCTTGACCTTGAAGAAGTTGTTGAAAAATATTTTTCACATCAAGGTCTTGAGGCATGGAGTTGTTGCCTTGAGCTTGTGGGACAAAGCTTTGTTGAGAACCACCTTGGTTGCCATAGTTGTTGTTGAAACCCCTTTGGTAGCCACCATTGTTCCCAACATAATGCACTTCTTCTTTGTTGCTCAAATTCACCATTTCCTCATGGGATCTTTGATTTCCTTCAAAGTCACTAACAAAGTGAACCGGTCTTTTGGAAGCATTGAGAAGCTTGTCAATCATGGTGGCTTGCTTATCTAACTTCTCATTGAGAGCCATCATGGCTTTGGTTCGTTGTTGCTCCTCGAAGTCACTTGTGGTTCTTGTAGACCGGTCATACTCATCACCATATGTACCATCACTCAAAGTCATTGGTCTCAACCGGTGGTGCTCGAATGCCTTGGCGGTTGACATGAGCATTGGCCGCATCACCCGCTCCAACTATGTTAAGACCATTATGGGCGGGTGGGTGGTGGTTTCCATTACCACCATTTGCTCCTTGATGTGGAGCATAAGCAACGTGGTCATTACCACCATCCGGGTTCAGTTGCACGTTTTCCATACCAAGCCTAGCAATGTGCACAACCCGTTCTCTATCTCTTCTTGCTTTAAGACCGCGGTGTAGAAGGTTGATGTCGTCTCTTGGCTCAACAAGATTGTTGTTGCCTTTAGAACGCAAGTTCATGTACCTACAAGAGAGAGCTAGAAGGAGAGATTAGTAAACAAAAGAAAGAAAAAGGCTTAATCTCAAAAAGAAGTAAAATCCTAATGTCGAAAGCTAAACCCAATTGGCAACGGCGCCAAATTGATAGTAGGTTTTTTGGCCTATATCAATTACTCATAATGCCTATGTAGCATAAGAGGATCGAATCCAATGGGTAGAGTTTCAAGCACAAGGAATGCATACAACTAAACGAGTTAAACTAACAAGAGAGGTTTTTGGTTTCTAAACAACCTAAATAATTCAAATAAACAAGCAAACAAGTAAGCAAAGACTATAAACGAGTTTAACAATAAGATAAAGGCAAGCTCTTGGATGAGGTTATTGATTTTGGATTCTTTAATGGTCTATCTAGATGTCATTTCACACAAACAAGCAATTCCCTTAGCCTAGAACACTTAAACAAGATTAAGCCACTTTCATGGTCTTAGTCACTTTGTTAATCATGTAAATCAAGAACAAACCATCGTTTGTGATAGGATGATTAACAAGCAATAAACATAGGCTCCTATGGCCCTAATGCTCCTTAGAAACCTACTTTCATAGGCTAAGAAAGCAAAATCTCTTATTTGGTTATTTGGGAATTTCATCGAACATCTTGTGTGCATGAATTCCCTATGATCTAGATTAACTATATCTAGCCTAATCTAGCATTATGAGCACCAAATAAGAGAGGGAATATGTAAACTAAGTCCTAGACATCAAGATCTATCACGAAATTCACCTAATCTACCTCATCCATGAGCTTAAAAAGATCTACTCACTAATCATGAAGAACACACCAAATCTTGTGAAAGAGGTGATGTTAATCATTATTAGGGAATAGGAATGTGGAAGATGAGATAGAGATGAAAAGATATAACCTTAAACTTGCATAAATCAAAAGAATCCAAGGAAAAATCCCAAGAACCCTAAAAAGACAAGGTTTTGTTCTAGAGAGAAAAAGAGAGAGAAAAAGGGGAAAAGGGATAAAAAGTGAGAGAGCTCTAAAAATCAGATCTTTAAAATATAAAAAGGTGTTTGCTGAGTTGGGTCGGACCCGGGTCAACCCGGGACAAACTGGGTATTGACCCGGCCGAAACTTGGGTACGTCTTCAGTGAATTGGTCATAACTTCTGAACCTGACATCCGACTGACATGAATCCAACTCCTGTAGACAACTAACTCGTCCCTCTACAACTCTTATGAAGACCATTTGAGTTGATTTATAACGGAAGGCCTTCGTTTTCCGGTTATTTGGACGGTTTCGTCTTCTCTCGGCCAGACGGACATATCTTCAGTACATCTGTCGTATTTCCCTATCCATATGTCTAAATAACCAGATTCAAAATCCTGTGTAAATCTGATTCACTCCTCTACAACTTTTGTGAAGACCATTTGAGTTGATTCATATCGGAAAGCCTTCTTTTTCCGGTTATTTGGACGGTTTCATCTTCTCTCGGCCAGACGGACATACCTTCAGTAAATCTGTCTTATCTCTCAAACCACACGTCCGAATGACTTGACTCGAACTCCTATGGTTAGAGGACTCATCGGGTTACAACGTTTATGAATACTTCAGATTAAACTGGATATGGGAAGGTCTTCATTTGGCCTGATCTTTGAGTCACTTCGGCTGCATCGATTTGTTGCATCACTTTGTTGCATCGATGTGAAGCTGGGCATCGATTTGTTGCATTGATGTAAATGGGGGTATTCAGCGAGGCTAAGATCCCTGATGTTGCATCCATTTGTTGCATTACTTTGTTGCATCGAAGTGAATGCTGAAAAACTCCCAAAACGTCTTTAACCGCTTCTCTTGCTTCCGAACCGAATAGTCTTCAGTAAATACGCGATAACCTCTTAACCAAATGTCCAAATGGACTGATTCCAACTCCTGTAGACAGATGACTCACTCCTCTACAACTCCTATGAAGACTGGTGAGGCGGATTCAGATCGGAGGGCCTTCTTTCAGACACATCTTTCCGGCGTCTCGGATGAGGTTTGCATTCTACCAAGCTCCATAACTCCAAACACCATCAATTGTCTCCAAAACACCTAAAAACACTCCAAATGCGTGCAAAACTCACTAGGACCGAATGAAAACACCTAATACTCTAATAAGTACCAAAATGCTATAAAAACTATGCAAGACACATGCATGAGACGCAAAACTCTAAATGAAATGCATGCTAAAACATGCAATATATTAGTATATCACACCCCCTTGTCAACGTGTGAGAACGAGATTCTCTTGCTGGGTGTGTCCATAATGGCACCAACCGTAGCCATGAATGGTCTTCCAAGAATCAACTGCGTACGAGATTGTGCACTCATCTCCACGACCTGAAAATCAGTAGGAACCAGGCAATCTGCTACCTTAACCGTCAAATCAGGGATCGTACCATATGGAACTGAGGTGGAGCTGTTCGCAAATGTGATAGATGACTTGGGCGGTCGAACAATAGCTCCCAATCTCTCTGCAATTTCTCTTGACATGACATTGACGCTAGCCCCTGAGTCAACGAGAGACTCTTTGAATTCAACTTTAGAGATGGAGCATGGATCCGAGAATATCCCTGGGTCTTCCCTCTTGGTCAACTGCCTCAGCGGTAGTGACTTGCTTATTGCCTTGATAAAAAGTACTTCGATCTCTTCAAGAGTTTCTCTGCAATCTTTGAAGTGACTTAACAGAGGCCAGCCCTCTAGAGTTTTTTCAAAAGTGAACGAGTGGGGTATCCTTCGTACCATCTTCTCAAAGCCACGCATCTGCTTTGGAGTGATGGGGGCTCGGAGGTGTTGAGGAATAGGATTCAGCTTCTTAGGCTTGCGAACTCTGTCAACACTCATACGCGGCTCTTTCGCAGTATCTGGGTGGGTATCGATCGATACATGGAGGGTATCGATCGATGTATGGAGGGTATCGATCGATACTTGCTCCTTCGAGACGTCCTTGGCAGATTCTTGGACGAGTATCGATCGATGCGGGGCTATGTGGTTCGATGCAAGGGTGATTTCTGAAATTTTATCGTAAATTTAAGCAGGATTGACGAAAATCTCTGCAGTTGAGCTCTTCTGCACTCCTGGGTGTACCTCTACCCCACGCCTCGAGGGAGTTGCATCGACGTATTCATGATGTGAATGAACCATCATTCCCTTGACAGTTGCTGCAGTCTGAGCTACCAGAGTTTCCAGCGTCTTCTGATGAATATTAATAGCGTTGATCCTACCACTCAGATCGTTGTACAGGACATCAATCCTCCCATTAAATTCCACAGTTAGCTTCTGTTGAAATCCAACTCCATCAATGTGGTTAACATATTGCACTTCATCTTTTTCAGCAAGATGAACAGCCTTCTGTTGCTTGCCCATCAAGAAATTGTGCATTGAATCTAACTTAGCATTCACCTCAGCAATCTGACTGCAATCCAAGTTACCAGCTTGCTTCTTGCGCTCCATGTCTGCATTCTTGGTACTATTGCTAGAAACCAAATTCTCAATAAGCACATAGGCATCGTCGGGATATATGGTGTTGAAATTCCCATTACTTGCAGCATCCAAGGACATCTGATACCTCCAATCGACTCCTCTGTAGAAGGTACCCAGCAGCTGAACCTGAGTGAAACCATGGTGCGGACAATCTCTCTGATATGACCTGAAACGAATCCAAGCAGCATTGAGTGCCTCAGTCGGACCTTGAGAAAACTGAGAAATCTTGTTCCTGAGATCCTCGGATTGTGCATCATCATAGAAGTTGTTCAGGAAAGCAGTCTTAGTCTCTTCCTAAGTAGTCAGTGATCTAGGAGGTTACTGCTTCAGCCAGTAAGTTGCATCTCCACCAAGAGAGTATGGGAAGAGCTTACAGAAAAGGTAATCATATGATACTTCATGGAACTTGATGCTTGTAACCAAACCCTCAAACCTCTCAATATGGTCCATGGGATGTTCATTGGAAAGACCATGAAAAGGATGCTGACCCACAAGAGTGAAGTATGAGGTTTCAACTCAAAGTCATTCATCTGCAAAGCAGGAGGGCGAATCGCTGATCGATTGGCGTAAAACTGATCAGGCCTGTTGCACTCACCAATCGTCCTACCGCGATTAATCACAGCGTTCCCTGCTTTCACATCAATTGCAGGGACAGTGATATTTCCAGCTTCAACAAGTTGTTGCCCTCTCTCATTGCACACTTGACCCTCTTGGTCTCTCAAAGCTCCAGCATCATCCTGAATAAAAATCATTGGATTGTTCATTTCTGCTGGTTTCTTTGCTTTCTTGTTTGCACGTTCCAAAGTTGCTAGCTGCTCGTTTGACAGATCAACTAGCGGAGTGATCTTGTTCCTTCTGGTTTCACGAAGAGGCATGCACCTGAAACACAAAAGTCAAGAACGTAAGTAACTGAAATACACGACGGGTATCGACCGATACCACAAGGGTGTCGATCGATACTCAACGATTTAGACGAAATTCTAAGCTAAAATCTAATGGCGAAATTGAGTCCCCGGCAACGACGCCAAATTTGATATGCTCAAATTAATACCCTAAAAGTACTAAGCAGTTGTTGCAGTAAAGTAGGGGTCGAACACAAGGACTCACAGAGACACACAATAGATTATATAGATGAGAATAAAGCTAAGCGATCAATGATATCGAAAACAGAACTTAAATTAAAACAGTTGTAAATTCGATTGGAGAAAGATAGGTTCAGGGTATTTCTCAGGGAATCAATGAATGCAGATAAACTAACTAGCAGGATTCAGATTTAGCGCGGTTCTTGAACTCAAATCACTAAGGTATAATTAACCAACTTCCGTTGCGAAAACTATCTAAATCTAAATCTTAGAAATTCCAAATTCCTTTACGAATCCTAAAGTCTAAATCAGCTTTTTAAATCAGGTTTGATTTGTTCACAAAACAACTAAACCAAATTCCTTTGCGAATAGTTATTTTGCTCACCTTAGATTCTATCAGGTAATTAATCGCACTTCCGCGCCTAATAAATTATCCTAAGATTTAAGTTCTAGGTGATCAATCTAGAATTAGCTTTGCAAACAACCTATGGTGAAGAACTAATTCAGATGGTGAATCCTAATAACTAATCAACCTAGCATTCAGAAAAAACCCTATTGAGAACCTTGAACCTAACAAGAGATCTACTCAGACATGGAAATTGAAGCAATAAACATGTTTGAATAAATCATCAAATAAATCAGAAAGAGTAACAAAAGGGTTCGAAATCTTCTCTCGGACGAACAGAGTTTCAGACTTGTCTCCCTTCAAAAGCTCTCACACAAAACTGATATATCATGGTTTTTACCTTGTTTAAGCCATGATATAAGTCCCATTTATAGAGTCTTTATAGTATTTTGGTGTCTTTTAGAGTCTTTTACAGGTTTTAGCACATTTGGAGCATTATTAGAGATATTGGAGTTTTATGGAGCGTTATGGAGCAAAATTGAAGTCCGGTGACTAAGTGCCCGATCGAAGCGTCAAGCATCGATCGATACCTCCTTGGTATCGATCGACACCCATCGAGGAGATTACGAGTCGCGACTTTTAATGAAGTTTGGAGAATTGCAGAAGTTGCCCAGAAGACTTTAATATTTACAAGAAGACCCGAATTCGTGTTTAGACTATTTAATTAGGTTTTACAGCCACTTTAATGGCTATGCTTTATTTTATTCTGGTTTTGTGAGAGAGCTTTTGAAGGGAGACAAGTCTGAAACTCTGTTCGTCCGAGAGAAGATTTCGAACCCTCTTGTTACTCTTTCTGATTTATTTGATGATTTATTCAAACATGTTTATTGCTTCAATTTCCATGTCTGAGTAGATCTCTTGTTAGGTTCAGGGGTTCTCATAAGGGTTATCTTTGAATGCTAGATTGATTAGTTATTAGGATTCACCATCTGAAGTAGTTCTTCGCCATAGGTTGTTTGCAAAGCTAATTCTAGATTGATCACCTAGAACTTAGATCTTAGGATAATTGATTAGGCGCGGAAGTGAAATTAATTACCTGATAGAATCTAGGGTGAGCAAAATAACTATTCGCAAAGGAATTTGGTTTGGTTGTTTTGTGAACAAATTAAACATGATTTAAAAAGCTGATTTAGTCTTTAGGATTCGCAAAGGAATTTGGAATTCCTAGGATTTAGATTTAGATAGTTTTCGCAGCGGAAGTTGGTTAACTATATCTTAGTGATTTGAGTTCAAGAACCGTGGTAAATCCGAATCATGTTAGTTAGTTTATCTGCATTCATTGATTTCCTGAGAAATACCCTGAACCTAGCCTTCTCCTAATTGAATTTACAACCGTTTTAATTTACGTTCTGTTTTCAATACCATTGATCGTTTACTTGATTTTCACCTATATAATCTATTGGGTGTTTCTGTGAGTCCTTGTGTTTGACCCCTACTATACTGCAACTACTGCTTAGTACTTTTATGGTATTAATTTGAGCATATCAAAAACCAAAAGTAAAATAAAGCGTAATTAAAGCATAGCCATTAAAGTGACTGTAAAATCCTATTAAATAACCTAAATCACGTTTTGGGGCTTGTTGTAAATATTAAAGTCTTCTGGGCAATTTTGCAATTCTTCAACTATTGGAAAAGTCGCGGGTCGTGTCTGCCTCGGTGAGTATCGACTGATACTAGGCAGTATCGATCGACACTGATGCTTCAAATCGGGTACTCAGCTACATGAACGTCTGTTTTGCTCCAAAATGCTCCAGAAAGCTCCAATATCTCCACTTATGCTCCAAACGTGCTAAAACCTATAAAAGACTCTAAAACACTACGAAATAGTAGAAAGATTCTATAAAACGGACTTATATCATGGCTTAAACGGGGTAAAAACCTTGATATATCAGTTCTCTACTTCATCAGCAAAATGAACAGCCTTCATCGTCTTTCCCATCAAGAGATTGTGCAGTAAATCCAACTTAGCTTGAACCTCAGCAATCTGCGATCCATCCATGTTCCCAGTCTGCTTCCTTCTTTCAAAATATGCATTCTTGGTACTATTGGTAGATGCCAAGTTCTCAATAAGCACATAAGCATCGTCAGGATATCTGGTGTTGAAGTTCCCATTACTCGCAGCATCCAAGGCCATCTGGTACCTCCAATCAATCCCTCTGAAGAAGATACCCATCAGATGAACCTTAGTGAACCCGTGATATGGACAGTCCCTCTGATAAGATATGAATCTGATCCAACTAGCCTTAAACGCTTTAGTCGCTCCTTGAGAAAACTGGGAGTTCTTATTCCTGAGCTCCTCGAATCTGGCATCATCATATAAATTGTTCAAGAAGGTGTTCTTTGTCTCCTCCCAAGTGGTCAGTGATCCAGGGGGCAACTACTTAAGCCAATAAGCTGCTTCTCCACCGAGAGAGTATGGGAAGAGCTTACAGAAGAGAAAATCATTGGACACTCCATTGTATTTGATGCTAGTAACTAAGTCCTCAAACCACTCAATGTGATCCATCGAGTGTTCATGAGAAAGACCATGAAAAGGATGCTGACCCACAAGAGTGAAGTATGCAGGTTTCAGCTCAAAGTCATTCCTCTGAAAAGCAGGAGGGCGAATCGCTGATCGATTGGCATAGAACTGATCAGGTCTGTTGTACTCACCAATCGTCCTCCCACGATCAACCACATCATTCCCAACATTCACAACAACTGCATGGGCAATGATGTTTCCTTCCCCATCAAGTTGTTGCCCTCTCTCATTGCACTATTGACCCTCTTGGTCTTTCAAAGCTCCAGCATCATCACGAGTCAATACCACTGGATTGTTCACCTCTGCTGGCCTCTTTGTTTTTCTGTTTGCACGTTCCAAGTTTGCTAGCTCCTTGTTGGAAAGATTAAGTAGCTCAGTGCGCTTGTTCCTCCGGGTTTCGCGAGTGGGCATACACCTGAAACACAAAAGTCAAGACACCTAAGTAACCAAAAATCAAAAACAGCACGACGAGTATCGACCGACACCAATGGTATCGATCGATACCGACAAACTTAGTCGAAACTCGATAGCTAAAATCTAATGGCGATTTTTAGAGTCCCTGGCAACGACGCCAAATTTGATAAGCTCAAATGTAATACCCTAAAGTACTAAAAGCTTTGTCGATTGTAGTATTTAGGGGTCGAATCCACATAGACTCAAGAATCACACAATCGATTAATTAGGTTTGAATTAAGCTAAGCATATCAACGAAATTGAAAGCAATAACGTAAATTGAAGGTTGTAAGTTCAATGGAAGAAAGATAGATTCAGGGTATTTCTCAGGAAATTAGAGAATGCAGGCAAATCAATCAATCAGGATTCAAGTTAAGCACAGATCTTGAACTCAAATCACTAAGCTATAATTAACCAACTGTCGTTGCGAGAATTATCTAAGTCTAAATCTCAGAATTCCAAATCTCTTTGCAAATCCTAAAGACTAAACTAGCTTTAAGTTCAGGTTTGATATGTTCACAAAACAACTAAACCAAATCTCTTTGTGAATAGTTATTTTGCTCACCCTAGGTTCTGTCAGATTATTAATTGCACTGTCGTGCCTAATTGACTAACCTAAGATCTTAATTCCAGGTAGCTAATCTAGAATAAGCTTTAAGAACAACATATGGTGAATAACTAATTCAGATTATGAACCCTAACNCGACCTCTACCACGGCCACGACCTCTACCACGCCCTCTAGCCATCTGCACACGTGCAGAAGCACAAGCTAAGAGAACGAAAATCAATCATCACAATAAAGATACTCACCGTGGAATCCCACAAGGCTCGAAGAGGATGATTCTACGACCCCACACAACCACCCAATCTATTCTAGAACCGTATGAGCTCCTAGAACCGTATGGGCTCTGATACCAAAATTGAAAGGACCGCATTTATTATTATTATTTTTTATTTTATTTTTTTTTTGCATATAATAAGTAAACAATATAAACATTAAATAACCATTAATTATTACACATTAATAATCAAACATTCAGAACAATCCAAGTTCTACAACAACAAAAGCGAGCCCCGGGTCCTAACCATCCTCTCTTCACAGCCTCGATTCCACGATCACTCCTTATCTTTACCTGCATCGACAAAAGTGATGCATCAACATTTGACTAACCAAATGCTGAGTGAGATTGATCATCCCAACAACAGGCCACCAATTAACAATCAACAAATACATTTATTAACACAACAATCAACATCAAAACAACCGGTATCGATCGATACCCCCATGGTATCGATCGATGCCCACGCAACACGCGTCACCCGACAAGGGCCTAGTATCGATCGACACCCAAAACCCTCACTTGGTATCGGTCGATACTACACGACTCAATCCTTATCCCAAAGGATCAATATCGATCGATACCCACCTGGTATCGGTCGATACCCTCGCGACCTAACACAGGAAACACCATACAAACCACCAAAACAACCACCAATCAAGCTTCACACGAAAACACATAAGCTTAACTGGTCACCTTTGGTCACAACTCACCTTAAAACAGCTGAAACGAGCTTCCAAACGATCTTTCCAAACTCAAGATCGAACTTCCTCACTTCCCGCCCAAAACCAAGGTCTCAAACCTCTTTTCCGAGCTCCTCACCAAGCTCAAACTCCTTGATCTCGCAAGATCTAAGCTTCGCAAAGCTTTCCTTTCACTTCTCTCCTTCTCCCTCTTTCTCTCTTTCCTTCCCGAACTCTCTCGACCTTTCTCTGGTCTCATCCTCCCGAAGGATCTCTTTTTATACTCGAAAGAAGAAAGAGAAGAAGATAACCACGAGAACACCCGGCTGGTATCGATCGATACTGGCCGGTATCGATCGATACTGGCCCCTTCCGGACACGGGCATTACATCCTTTATGAGAACTCTAAACCTAACAGGAGATCTACTCTGACATGGAGAATGAAACAAACAACATGATTGAATAGTTCTCTGAAATAAATAATAAATAAAGAGTAACAAAAGGGTTCGAAATCTCTTCAGACTCGTCTCCCTCAGAAAGCTCTCTCACAGAACCAAAGTAAAATCAAGCGTAATCTCAACATGTGGCTGAAAAACCTAATTAATACTCCTAAAACACGTTTTGGGCTTTGTTGTAAATAATAAAGTCTTCTGGGCTTAAAAGCAAAATCTTCAATCTCCTTTTTTGCATCGTGACTCGTGTCTGTCTGCAGTCGGCATCGATCGATACCATAAGTGTATCGGTCGATGCTCGGGCTTCGATTCGGGTACCTCAGCTACACGATCTCTGCTTTGCTCCAAAAAGTTCAAGAATGCTCCAATATCTCCAATTGTGCTCCAAACGTGCTAAAACCTGAAAAGACTCTGAAAGACTACGAAAACACTAGAAATACTCTATAAAAGGACTTATATCATGGCTAAAAAGAGGTAAAAACCATGTTATATCAGTAGCTCTGATACCACGTAATATGAACCTCCCTAGATCGACACTCTTAGAGCTGGGAAGAACCGGGATAGGCCTTGCAAGTACAAGATTTCAAGGGATGGGGGATCGAATGGTCACATAAAGGAGATGAGGTTCCTTTGATTCACATTTGCTCTGCTTTAGAAATTACACACTTAAGGAGAACAAGAAGTTGGATGTTTGATGATAGACTTTTTGGAGTCCTAATCAATTACTCAAGTCTACTCATATCATTGTAGTACAAGAGCATCAATCCAAGGAGGCACAAAGAACAACACACTAGGAATGCAAAAATAACTTAAGCTAGAGCAAATATTTTGGGTTTTTATATTTTTAGATTAAGAAAGTAAAATGCAAGAAAGATAACAAAGATATAAGTGTTGGATCATAGATTAAACTATCAAAGAGATAATTAACAATTAAATAATGATGACAAAGATTGAATTAAACACTATCCTAGAACATGGAATTCACAAATATGACTAACCCATTCTCATGGCACTAATCACCTAATTGACATAAACTCTCGTTTGCAATTAGATAATCGATGAGCATTAATCTCCATTTCCAATTAGTTCACTAATCACCCTAGACATCAACTCTCATTGGCTAGGTTATGAAAAGCTCACAAAAGGCTTGGTTCAAGCATTTTATCGAACACCTCTCGGGCGTGAAATGCTTAAGCTCTAATTTTGACCTCTCAATCTAAACTAGTCTTAAGATCAACCTATGTGAAGGATCTAACAAGATGCAATCCAAATCATCATCATTCATGACACTAATGCACATAATCTATGCCATTCCTTAGGCCTAGAACACTTAAACAAGACGAATCCACTCTCATGGTCTTAATCCCTTTGTTAATCACTTAATCAAGAATCAAATTCTCATTTGTGATTTGATGATTAACAAGCATTAATTACAAGTTCTATTAACCAAAATACACCTTAGACATCCATTCTCATGAGCTAAGATATGCAAATCCCTTATTTTGTTCTTTGGGAATTTCATCAAACACTTGGTCTGCATGATTTTCCCTTTGATCTAGATTTAAGTTTCTCAAGTAAATCTAGCATTAAGGACACTAAATAAGGAATGAAATCAAGGATTAAGAACATAAACAACACAAATCAATCATCAAACCATCCAAATCAGGCAAACCATGATCCAACAAAAAGTCTAAAATCTAAAGAACATGAAGAACAAAAGAGAAAAAGACATAAAAATAAGGATATTGCGTAGATAAAAGATAGAGTTGAAGAAATCTTCTCTAGAGTGGTATTTGTTATGAAGAGCAATCAAAATCCCTCCAAAAGAGCGTTTGGGTCGTGCCCAACCCTTGGGAGAAGAATACTTAGCCAAAAAAAAAAGGTTTCAAGAGTATTTAAAGCAAAAGGGGGTGAACCGGGTCAACCAGGGACAAACCAGGTTTTGACCCGATCAAAATGGGTCACAATGGCTCCTGGTGCTTCACCGGAACGTTGCACCGTACAGTGGGCTCGGTGTAAGTTCCCTGTAGTGTGACACCGGATGCATGGACTGGTGTGAAGATGGGTCACGTGCGGTGCTCTTCTCCTGTGGCTACACCGGTCTGTTGCACCGGATGGTGGGCTCGGTGTAAGTGCCCTGTAGTGTGATACCGGATGCATTGACCGGTGTGATAATGGGTCTCGTGCGGTGCTCTTCTCCTGTGGCTACACCGGTCCGTCACACCCGATGGTGGGCTCGGTGTAAGTGTATGGTTGAGCTGCCAAGCGGACACTCCATAGCAAATCGGCCATATCTCTCGAACCACAAATCCGAATGACCTAAATCCAACTCTAGTAGGCAGATAACTCCTTCCTCTACAACTCTCATGAATACTTTAGAGGCTGAATTTTACCAGAGACCCTTTGTACTTCCAGGTCATTCGAACACCTTGGATGAACTTTGCCGTCTAACGTCTCAAAGTACCCAAAATTAAAACTTTGATCTAAATCCACTTTCTCAAGCTAAATCTAGCTTTAAAACCACTAATCAAGAAGGGAAATCATATAATCTAATCCTAGAGATCATTAATCATCCATCAAATTACCCTAAATCTACGAAATCCTCAAATCCTAAAAGACTACTCACTAGTCATGAAGAACACACCAAATCTTGTGAAATAGGTGATATTAATCATGATTAGGGAATAAGAAAGTGAAAGATTAAAAGATAAGAAAGTGAAAGATTGAAAGAAAGTGAAAGATTGAAAGATGAAAAGATATAAACTCAAACTTGCATAAATCAAAGAGATCTTTGGGAAAAATCCCAAGAACCTTAAAAAGACTAGTCTTTGTTCTAGAGAGAAAAATGGAGAAAAAGCATGAAAAAGGAGATAGATCCACCAAAATGGGATTTTTGACATATAAAAGTGTTTTTCCTTGGGTTCGGATCGGGTCAACCCGGAACAAACCAGGTATTGACCCGGTCAATTTTTGGGTCAAACTTTCCATACCGGCCAAAATGGGTCCGGTACACCTGGCCGGTATGGAGAGTTTGCTTCTTAGAGCATAACTCGTTTGGGCTCCAGTCAGACTTGTCCCTGCTAAATCTGATGTATCTTTCACACCACATATCAGAACGACTTGCAACTACCTCCAGAAGACAGCTAACTAAATTACCTAAAACTTCTATGAAGACTTCAATGGCTAAATCTGAGCGTAGGTCCTTCGTCTAGCCTGATCTTTTGGCGAGAGCTTTTACGCCGGGCGAGATTGGGCCGGCACATGAGGCTGGTATTTCCCATGTAAAAGTGAATGTCTGGTATCAGGCAAGTGAAGTGTCTCGTGCCTGGCCGGTACGAGAGTTTGTGCCGATGGAGTGCTTCTTGGTGCCGGGCCAAATGGGACCGGTACATGCGTCCGGTAAATCCCCTGCCCGAGGTAACGCCCAGTACCGGACGAATGAAGTGTGTTGTGCCGAGCCGGCACGGTGAGGGCATCGTCGTGGTCGAAGGCCTCTGATGCCGGGTTAAATGGAGCCGGTACATGCACCCGATGCAAGGTGTTAGCTTCTCGGCCATGAAGATACGTCTTCAGTAAAACCGTGGTAACTCTCGAACCACATGTCCAAATAGCTTGATTCAACCTCCCCTGGACAGCTAACTCACCCCTCTACAACATTCATAAAGG
Organism: Eutrema yunnanense; assembly: GCA_002933935.1. Lineage (NCBI taxonomy): Eukaryota > Viridiplantae > Streptophyta > Magnoliopsida > Brassicales > Brassicaceae > Eutrema > Eutrema yunnanense. The sequence goes on along the minus strand of PKML01055279.1, from coordinate 586,715 downwards.
TTGGTAAGGCTGAGTCAGATCGGAGGGCTTTCGTCCAGACACATCTTTCCGGCGTCTTGGGTGGGCTTTGCACTCCACTTAGGTCCAACTCTCCAAATATGCCCAATTGCCTCCAATTACCTAGAAAAATACTCCAAAACATGCAAGAACTCACTAGACCTAATGCAAATGTCCTAATCTCTAAATGAGACCTAAATGCAAGACAAGACCATGATTATGCATGTAAATTACACAAAACTCTAAGTGAAATGCATGCTAAAACATGCAATATATGAGTATATCAATTTCCTAATTCTAAAAATACGTTAGTTCGATTGCAAGGGGATCAATCAAGCAAAAACGCATTAAGAAAAAGGGTAGAACGAAGAACCATAATCGGTATCATAATCTAAAAACTCAATGAATAATCGAACCATGAGAGCCCCTTTGATAACCTATACCCAACAAGAGAAATACTCAGCCATAGCTGAGATAAACATTATTAATAATTGAAAAGAAACAGTAATAAAAAGGGATGAAGAAAGGCTTCTCTATCGAAGAACACCGATCGAGAATTCTTGCTGCACACCGAAGAACAAAGGTCAAAGTTTATAGGGATTTGTCTATGCCTTAAAGTGTGAAAAAAATTGTGTGTCTTTGTCTAAAAGACCTAAAAAATTATTTATAGTCTTCACTTCGTTTAGGGTTTGATGTGAAAAGACAGTTTTGGCCTCGGGTGAAAAAACGAGCTCTTTTTCGTCGGACAGGGTGTGGGCGCGGGTGCGGACCTTCTGGCCGCAACGAAATGATGCTTGGCCGCGGATCAAGCCCTTCTTGCCACGGTAAACTGGTGGTTGGCCGCGGTGGATGATCTCTAGCCGCGGTGGACTCTTTTTCGAGGTAACTTCATCTCCCTTTATTGCTTCGGTATATTTAAGGATCCAACCATTGGATCGTCTCCAATCCAATTGCATTTGAAATCTTGTTGTATCTACTTTGTTGTGTCCAAATTTTTGTGATTATCAGGCGGTCAGAAGATCTTCTTTGATTGCAAGACTTCTGACGGTACGAGTTTATCCAAAAACGTATTTTTGTTCTGACATGCACTCTTTTATCACAAGTTACCTGAAATATCTTTCAAAACTCTAAAACATGGAAATCACTTGAAAACCATTTGAAAGGAGTTAAAACACTTGCAAAAGATATTAAAATGATCCACAAAAATGGTCAAAAATTGGTGTTATCAACTCCCCCAGACTTAGATCTTTGTTTGTCCTCAAACAAAACAGAAATCTAAACTCGGAAATAAGTTTTGAAAATGTAGGAACTAACAAAACTCTCAGTGACCTTCCATCTAAACCATAAACAGTGTAATGCATCAATCGGACTTCGTCTAGAAAATCCCCACTAAAGTACTGCAACGCTAGTCCACGGTATTCGTCATTCGAAAATCTAAACACTTAAACCCTAACTTTCAGTCAACTAGCACTTAAAATTCATTAAAAGGTTGCGTGATTCTCATATAAAATACTAACCAAGACAATCGAGCCTATGCATTTAGGGCTTTTTAGAGGTTAGGTTAGAAGTTTTTCGGGTTACCGTATTTTCGCCTGAGGACGCTAAATATTATGCAAAAAAGCAAGAGAGGGTTATGCTATTGATATCCACAGTTTCCAGTCACTTCCTACGTACTCGCACAACTCTAGTTGCGAATTCATTCTTCTCCTATACTTTTTTGTCTTTGACAGAACTTTCTGCCATTCCCCCGAACGTAGATTTTTCTTCGGGAAATGATTTGAATGGCTTCTCAGTCCTTATAAACGAAACATGGTTGCCTTGGTATAAAAATATCGACTACCCTAAGACTCTTAGGCTTTTGTTTCTTTTCCTTTCGATTTTTTTCGTTTTTTTAAAGAGGAAACACCTTGAAAAGGGAGTTCCAGGCCTATTTATGAGGAGTGGGAGGATTATGATTCGTTGTTCTACAACGCATGGTTCGTCGACACGGTCACTATGAGGCATATGGGTTTTGACAGGGAGCTCGACAGATTGATCCGCAAGATCGGTTTGGGGAAGATAGCTACGCGACAGTTCGATCTTTATCCCAATCCAGTGCGCCAGTTCCTTGCTACGGTTCGCGTCTATTATACTGGTGGAGCCCCCACGACTGCACAGCAGGGTATTCTGACTTTCATGATTCATGGTGTGCGATATCGGTTACCATTTCAGGAGCTATGCGACATCTTTGGGTTCCATAGAGACTTTTCGAGGTGTGAGTTCCCTCGTCCGTTCTTCGATATTCAGGCATTCTGGCAGCACTTTGGGCACGGAGTATATGATAGCAAGACCACTACTCAGATGGATGTGCGCCATCCGGTTATGCGCTGCATCGCGAGGATCTTGAGCAACACCCTCTTGTGCAAGATGGAACCCAACAAGATGAGGGTGTCTGAGCTTATTGTCTGCTCTATTGGTATTGGGGACATTATTGAGGATGATGCCTACGAGTGGCCTGAGATGGACCTTCCGGTCAACTTAGGGGCTGTGTTCGCGCACCACTTGGTCTCGCTGAAGACCAAACCTTTCACAGGACGTGGTGGCACGACTCGCAGGACTGAGACTAGAGTGAAGATGAGACGGTAGGCAGTATTCTCACTCCCATTTTTCAGCACCTTGGGATCAGTACCGCGAGCTGCTCGATTGTGACTACACGTGATCTTATGGACGAGCATCACTTGGAGAACCTGAGGTGGCTAAAACCAGGTCGACGTTGATGTTTCAGTACTTCTGATGGGGACTTTCTGGTTCAGCTCTCCAACACCGACTTGACAGACATTGGTGACGATCCTGCTCAGTTGCTTTTCACGCCTAATCCGGTAGACATGCATGCTGCACCTATTACTCGTCGTCGAGGAGGAGCCTCATCTGGAGGCCGTGTTCCTGCAGTTGCTGGAGTTCGTCGACGACGTTCGCGACGTGTGCATACACCCGCTGCTGCTCCTGCACTTTCTCTTCCTCCACCACCTGACATGGAGATGGATCCTTTTCGGCGATACGTCGTCGAGAGTCTACAAAAGATTTGAAGTGCCATTTCACGATGCAGATGTATGGTTCCACCTCGTCCTCATTCACCTCGATCACCATGCACACCGACGGAGGCTGGCCCATCCCACACTGCTGGTGACGACACCTCTGATGAGGAGGAATAGTCCTCTTTCTATCTGAATTTCACGTTTGTTTTTCTTTTTCTTTTCTTTTGATACTTTAAGTCGTTTTGTCAGCACTTACTTATGATTTTGGACTTTTGGATTTATGCTTTTATGATATCTTGTTGCATCTAACTTGTGTCTGAGTGATCTAACAGTGCTAACCATAACACCTGAATCGTTTAACACAAAAATTTGGGCAACAATTGTCGCGGATTTGAGGACTTGTGTCGACTAAAGCCTGGTATCGATCGATACCAGTGCTGTGTGTCGGTCGACACCATGACCACGAAGGTAACACCTCTTGATCTTAACACTTTCCACTCAGTCCTTTTGATTTCTTTTACCTTCTCTAGGCTTGATAACACTGGGGACAGTGTTGTTTAGGTCTGGGGGGGGGGTAGTTGCTGACATTGTTTTGGTTTTTCTTAGAGTCAATCGTTTTTGAGTCAAAACCTGATGATGATCCTGTGCTTGAATCTATTGTTCTGATTTTGCTTTTGAGTGGCCAGTGTTACAGGATCAGTTCTAGATCGACTAATGAAAAATCCAAAGGCTGATCAGTTAACTAGAAGACACTCATGTTTCCAACAGAGTACATTGAAGCCTGAGCCACATATTTGCACTTTATCGATGTGTTTGATGTCCATAGAGCTTGATTCCTCATTCATATCTGACAAAGGAACCCATGTGTTTAAAGTAATGGTATCTCTCTCCCCTGTTATAAGTTAATAAATAAGAGCATAAACAGATGAAATGATTTTCTTCTGAGTAGTGGGCTAGGAAAATTTCCAGCGATCCCATTATTCTACTTGTGAGGGAATGATCACACAAAGGTTGGAAGCGAGGTTAGGAAAATTTCTCGTGATACCACTATTTGCCTTCGCCTTTGATACATAGAGAGGGAAGAACCGGGGATTCGGTGGCAAACACCATCAATACTCGCGTTTCAGACCTTAATGTGTATATGCAGATAAAAAGAAAGGAAAGAACATGATAAGAAACAAGTCTGGGGAGAGAAAACAATACCAAAAACTGTGAAAATTGGGTAATTCTTTTGTCATGATATTGTATGGGAACGAATCTAGAAGGTTCTTGGCATCGGTTACAGCGATGAAACTGGCGATGTGGGCTTTATTTGGACAATGCTGCGAGATAATGTGTGGAGTCTGGAAAAGTTGCGGGTGCTTAGGAAAAGGGTATTTGCGATGATTTAGGAACATGTAAGTCTCTGTGTTTTCAAATCTCTTTTTCTGGTTTGGTTTTCTGTTTGCTTGAGGGCAAGCAAATGCTAAGTCTGGGGGAGTTGATATATCATGGTTTTTACCCGTTTTAGGCCATGATATAAGTCATTTTTATAGAGTCTTTCTAGTATTTTGGAGTCTTTTAGAGTCTTTTCAGGTTTTAGGTACATTTGGAGCATTATTGGAGATATTGAAGCATTTTGGAGCTTTTTGGAGCCAAGCAGAGATACCGATTTGATGCCTGAGTATCGATCGATACACTTATGGTATCGATCGATACCCGTCGAAGAAACAGACGGATCGCGACCTTTCTGAAGATTCGAGAAACTGCAAATTGCCCCATAAGACTTTATTATTTACAAGAAGCCCCAAAACGTGTTTTAGGTTATTTATTAGGATTTTCAGCCACTTTGGTTGAGTACGCTTCATACACGCTTTATTCTATTCTGTATTTTGTGAGAGAGCTTTCTGAGGGAGACAAGTCTAAAACTCTGTTCGTCCGAGAGAAGATTTTGAACCCCTGTTTTACTCTTTTTCTTATTATTTATTGAGTGATTTATTCAAACATGTTTATTGTTTCAATTTCCATATCTGAGTAGATCTCTTGTTAGGTTTAGGGTTCTCATAAGGGATTTCTTTGAATGCTAGGTTGATTAGTTGTTTAGGGTTCATAATCTGAATTAGTTCTTCATTTTAGGTTGTTCTCAAAGCTAATTCTATATTGATCACCTGGAACTTAGATCTTAGGTTAATCAATTAGGCACGACAGTGCAATTGAATAATCTGATAGAACTTAGGGTGAGCAAAATAACTATTCGCAAAGAGATTTTGTTTAGTTGTTTTGTGAACAAATCAAACTTGAACTAAAAGCTGGTTTAGACTTTAGGATTCGCAAAGAGATTTGGAATTATAGGATTTAGACTTAGATAATTCTCGCAACGACAGTTGGTTAATTATACTTTAGTGATTTGAGTTTAAGAACCGTGCGTAACCTTAACCCTGATTAGATAGTTTATCTGCATTCATTGATTTTCTGAGAAATACCCTGAGCCTATCTTCTTTCAAATCTAATTACAACTTGTTTAATTTACGTATTTACTTTCAATTCCATTGATCACTTAGCTTAATTCGACCCTTAAAATCTATTGTGTGTTTTCTTGAGTCTCTGTGGATTTGATCCCTAAATATTACAATCGACAAAGATTTAGTACTTTTAGGGTATTAATTTGAGCTTATCAAAGGCCCGCGGTGTGGTTGGGGGTACAAGGCACTAGTTTTTCGACCAGGCGGATACGTCTCCAGTCAAAACGTGGTAACTCTCGAACCACTGGTACGAATTGTTTGATTAAACTTCCTCTGGACAACTAACTTACCCCTCTACAACATTTATGAAGGTCATCCAAGCCGATTCGGAACGGAAGGTTTCCGTCCAGCCACATCTTTCTGGCGCCTCTGATGGACTTTGCATTCTACTTTGGCCCATTTCTCCAAATATCATCAATTGTCTCCAAATCACTTAAAAACACTCCAAATACATGAAAAACTGACTAGGACCTAATGCATACACCTATTACCCTAATTTAGACCTAAATGCCTTACAACTATGCAAGATACATGCATGAGACACAAAACAATGACAAAAATGCATGCTAAGAGATGTAAAATATGAGAATATCAACTCCTCCATACTTATTCATTTGCTTGTCCTCAAGGAAACAAACAAGTAGAGAGAGAGGTTTGAAAGTGGGAGATCAAATCCGAGAATATTAACAAAAGAATTTGAATCAATGCTCTTGAGAGGAGTTATATGATGCACAAACAACCTCTACTTCAAAAGATTTAGCCATAGTCTTTTCAAAACGAAATGGGTCTATGACTTATCATCCAACTCTTTGACATTCATTAAGTGCAAATGGTGAATCAAGCTCATACACATCAAGTGAACTCATTTGGCTAAGGGAGAGGTCTTGAGATAAGAGTGATCTCAAACAATGTGGGTATTTCGGTGCAAATGATCTCTCATGAAAGAACGAACTTTGGCAAAATGTTAAGAGTAAAGAACAACCGATGCATACAAGGATGACTTCCATCTACCCAATGTCCCAATATAAACTTCACTCCTATTTCTAAACCCAAAGTGACCTTTCCTAAGCTACCCCTTTTTCACAAGGCCGTTTGCCTTCTTAAACCACAATGTTTCATCACTTCTTTTCCTTTTGAACACTTAGGGGATTCTCTTCTTCGCCCTATGATATCTTATCATTTTAGCCTTCATAGCATACATTTCACTTTACATTTTTAGTCACATTCGAGCATATCTAGGTCTTTCATGCATGTTTTGGTCTTGTTTAGGAAATAGGATGTTTTGCATTAGGTCTTAGAGTGTCTTGCATGTTATGGAGTATATTCTAGGTACTTTGGAGCGGTTCGGAGATGTTCAGGAAGTCCCGAGGCTCAAGCACCATCGGCTACGGATGCGGGGAAGGACTTAGCACGGAATTAGAGTATCTCGGCTGCACGACCTACCAGCATCCAGGCGGTCAAAATCCAGGTGGTCCAGGAATAGGAATCCTAACCGCCCCACTCATGAGTTCTCAACCGACCGGAAGCTGCGCGGTCCAAGCCAGAATTCACCCCGGGGGAAACTCAACTTTCTGAGATCCACACGGTCTATATCTAGGCGGTCTAGGAACAGGGATCCTAACCGCCCGAAGGAGAAATCTCGACCGGCCAGATGCTGCGCGGTCAAAGCCAGAATTCCCCCCGGGGGTAACTCAACCTCCCGAGATCCACCAGGTCCAATCCAAGAGGTCTTGGGACATGGATCCTAACCGCCCCATCTCAACCGACCAGAAGCCAGGCGGTCTGCAGCTTTCGCCCAAAAAGATCCAACTCGGCCGGGTCGACCCGGTCGAACACTATTCACTATAACACAACTTTACCTAATTTTTGCCACTTATGCTTTTTCTTAAGTCTAAAACCCTTACCTTTGAGAGAGAACTTGAGATTTGTTAGAAGGATATTTTGTTTTATGTAATTTAGTGTTTATTTCCATCAATCTCTTCCATCTATCTTCTTTCTATCGTGATTATTCAACATTCATCCATGGATTCAACCTCTATCTCCATCGATTTTGGGTTGATTCTAATGGGTCTTGAGTTGTCTTTTAGGGTTTAGAGATGGGGTAGATTAGGATGATCCAAAGCTTGATTCATGGTGTTTAGGGTTAGATATACTTATATCCCTTCTTGTTTAGTGTTCTTAAGGCTAGATCTAGCTTGAAAAAGTAGGTCTAGATCATAATGCATTTCATGCACACCAAGTGTTTGATGAAATGCCTTGATGAACTAAACAAGAGACTTATACTCCTAGCCTATGATAATAGATGTCTAGGGTATATCTTTGGTTGATCTTGTTAGTTAAACTTAATGCTTGCTAATCAATGATCCACAAATGAGAGTTGGTTAATGGATTAGGTGATTAGCATAGTGATTAATTGCTTGAAAGAGAATTAGTCAAGTTAAGGGTCTTATGCCTAGGGATTAGCTTGTTTGAGTAACTGAACATCATGAATTGAACTTGGGTTATCTTATATCCATAATTCCATCTTTGAATCCGCTTTTGCTTATTGATTTACAATCTTGTTTAGTTGCTTAGTTTGTTTTAAATTGGATACTTAATCACAAAATCCTTTTAATTAGCTTAACTTACATAGGTCCCTTGCATTCTTAATGCTTAGAGTCATCTCCTAATACGGATTGATAACTCCTAATACGGATTGATAACCTCTTATACTACTCGTATTTAGAGTTATTCATACCTCTTTAAGACCGAAAAGTCTTAGTATCAATTTGATTCCGTTGCCATATTGGGATTTGATTTTAACATTGAGATTTAGGCTCTTTGTGAGATTAAGTTTTATTTTATAACAAAGATTACTAATCTTCTTTACTTCCTATTGCTCTTTCTCTCTATAGGTGCATGCATACCCGTTCTCATGGCAATACTAACCTAGTAGAACCGAGGGACGACATTGATCAATTTGAGAGAGATTCAAGAGCAAGACAAAACCGAGTGAGAGTACAAGAAGAAGTTGGTAACGATATGGAAGATCTTCATGATATTCCACTCGGGAACGTTCACGAAAACATTCCCCACCAAAGGAACGGTGGGAATGGGAACAACCAAGGAGGTGGTGGCAATGGAAACCATCACCAACCAAACCGTCCACACCATCCACCAAGGGCTAGAAACGTTGTTGGAGAGGGTGACTGTAACACCCCCGACTCGTGCTACGAAAGTCGGAGCCGGGAATGTCACAAAATTGTGTTCCGCGGAGACATACCGGCCCGAGCATCCCATACTACTCCGGATAGATTGTCAACGCGGGGGCACCTCTCGACCAAGGCCTAAGCCTTTTCAACCCGTTCCTCGGTGTTGAGTTGTTTCGGCCCGGACTAGGCCTAGTATTTTAAGAACCGAGGTTTTAAGCTTGAAAACATCCTTTATTAGCTTTTAAAAACATTCTTACAAACTTGATGCATCATTTCTTAAAACCGTTTTAGCAAACAAGAAAAGGTTCTTTCCACTAACACCCAAATCTACTCTGGTCGGCCTAGTGCTCGACGCCTCCCTCTAACTACTACTAAGGTTACCTGCACGACATATTTTTAATGAGTACTCCTAATGAAACTCAGTGAGCTTAGGACTCCTACCCTTCACTTTAGTTCCCACCCCACTAACAACCTACCCCAGATAGTCGAAGCCTACAAGCTACGAGGGAAGCACGGCATTAGCCCAACTAGTAGAACGGCATTCCCAACTATACACACAACACGCATGCTAGCTTACCCAACTAGCAAGCGATCACACAACACGCCAGCTAGCTTACCCAACTAGCGGATGATCACACAACGGCACACTTATCACAAGCGCGCTGAGCGGAAGTTAAACAAACAATCGATATGTGCTAAAGGCCTCTTAGCCACATATCCTCACACACAAAATGGTTCGTACGAAAGCACCTCAACAAATCAATTAGATCTAGAGCTTGGCGGGATCGTATAAACACACACCCACACCGTGGCCCCTACGGTCTAATCACCACACATGCTCATAGACGGCCACACACGATCGCAGCCGTTACGGGCTCCGACGATCGCAATGCACCGTCGTGCATATCTCGGCCGAGGGAGCGACCCAAGTACCCTCCGAGATCAAATGGTGGTGTTGCCTACATCCCTAACTACACTACATAGGCACGCCGGCCTATGGCTCACCGATCATTCAGACCAGACATGTGAACATCGTTTACCAAAACAAGTTATGGGCCTCCATGCCGCATAACTTCACACAAATAAGTCATGGGCCTCAATGCCTCATAACTTCAAGGTTTTACCCAACCTCAACCCTAATTCCGTGTTAATTCTGTTGACTCCACCACGCCTAGACCTCCCGTCATAAGCATGTGAATTCAACTAACACATACAAGGCTAACTTCTGTCGTACTTATGTCGTCCTTGTCATGCCTAGACCTTGTCCCACGCATACAAGATCCTCCGTTCTTATCATGCCTAGACTTTGTCCCGCGCATACAAGACAACTAACACGTAGCCATAGTTCTTAGATTTACAACCTAGCAATATCTAAGTCCTTACGAAAAGTAACCTCTCCCTAGTTAATTTTAAACAAGAACATTTGGCGGAGCCAACACACGTGGTCGCTCCCACCTTGTTCCTACACAACAAAGAATTAAACTTATGCTACCGAAGCTCACCTCGAGTTTTTAAGGTCGGGAACAGACAAGACTTAGGCCCTTGGATCAACTCCTTCCAAGCTAAGCTCTCCCTTGGTTTAAATCCACGTGATTTAAGCCAAGATTTCTTTCCGATCACTTTCTCTCTCTACCTTAACTCTCTCGCTTCTCTCTAAGATTTTTCTAAGTTTTTAAGAGTGGTGTGAGCTTACCTTGGGTCTAAAGGGGTATTTATAGGCGTGGGGGAATTGGTTGGGTGCTTGCCACTTGTGCCACTTGAAAGAAGACTAGTCAAAGTACTTTCTCTCCAAGTTTCTCTTCTTTGACCACGTTTTCAACCCATCACATCGTCTAGGTAGGCTAAAACGTAGCATTTGACTCCTAGGTATAGGCCTTAACATCGATGTCACTTCGCCTTCACATCAATCGCGGGTCTACTTCACCCTAAGGGTGGCGTGGTCTCTTTAGTGGGTGACAAGGCCATCGTGGCCCTTCCTCCTTGTGACACATGACATCGCTAGTCCCTAGGCTTTTTGACCGGTCATGTGGCTACCGTTAAGCCACTTGTCGTGATTTCCACCGTTCGTCGATTTTTCGCAAAATTGGCTTCCGTCTTGGATCTTCTTCGCCCAATTGGCCCGCCAATCACGATATTGGATAAATTGGGACGTCCGCCCCAGTTTCGATTTCCCATAGCCCACTCGACCAAATTTGGTCAAGTTGGAAAATCTTGATTTTTCTTGATGGATAACTTCCTTTCCTTGCCCAAAAATTTTATGTCTGGACGAAATTTTGTTTGGATCACCTTTTCCCGGCTTTGGTAAGGTTTTCACCTTTCTCTCGGCTAAAACTGCTCCTCTCGGCTGGAACTGCTCCTTCTCGGCAAGATCACAGATTTCCTCGACTAGAAATCTGTCTCTCGGCTAATATCAGATGCATCTCAGCAAAACTAAAATTTTAGCCGGCTAAAATAGAATTGTCTGGATAACTCTTTTTCCGTTCGAGTTATCCAAATTCTGGCTCGACCACAACGTTTCCTTTTGCCTTTCTCCTTTGGGAAACGTCTTCCCTCAGTCGCTCCTCGACTTTTGGTTTTTCCCCCGATCATCGACCATAATTTACTCCATCGGACGGGTTATCACAGTGACGCCGCTAATGCTCACCAAAACCGGCAAGGCATTCAAGCTCCACCAGTGGAAAACCGTGCTAAGTCCTTCTCTGCATCCGTAGCCGATCGTGCTTGAGCCTCGGGACTTCCCGAACATCTCCGAACCACTCCAAAGTACCTAGAATAGACTCCATAACATGCAAGACACTCTAAGACCTAATGCAAAACGTCATATTCTCTAAACAAGACCAAAACATGCATGAAAGACCTAGATATGCTCGAATGTGACTCAAAATGCAAAGTGAAATGTATGCTATGAAGGCTAAAATGAGAGGATATCAATTCTCAAAACTTACTCCTTTGCTTGCCCTCAAACAAACAAATAAGAAAAAGTAGGGAGAGAGGTTCAATGGTGGGAACTCAAATCCACAAGTAGCACAAAAAGAAATCATGTTCAACGTCCAAGTAATGTAGTTCTAAAATGCACAAGTGAGTATACTCCAAAGGAGTTAGCCATTCCTATTTAATCATGTATCAAATCCAAACCCCAATCCCTTAACATTCATTAGTGGTGTAACCATGAATCATGTTTATGCAAGGTTAAATCGAATTCGTTTGGCTAAGGGTTCGGTTATGAGATGAATGTGATCTCATTATCATGCATGGGTTATCAAGTGCAAGGATCTCTCATGGAATGAACAAACTTTAGCAAACTGCTAAAGGTAAAAGGCAACCTATGCATACAAGGGAAAATTCTCATCTATCCAAATGTCTGGAGTATCTCTAACCTAAAGCTTTCTAACTCGTTATGCCCACATCCTAAGCTACCCTTTTCTTCCCAAGGCATTTTGCCTTCTCAAACCAACACTAGCTTCTTGTGTTTTCGCTTCACCTTCTTCTCACATTGGGGATCGACTTCTTCCTCATTGATGTCATGGTTTGGTGCTTCCTTGTTTTGATTTAGCTCTTCTTTTCTTCATTTCTGTTCACACCTCTCCTCATCATTGATGCTTTAGCCTTTTCGGCCTTCTTATTTTTCTTTGAATCTTTGGAGGCTATCTTAATCTTAGAGCTAGTCTTATTATTATTTTTTTGCACCAACCAAGCTATATAAATTCGATCCCCTTTTCCTTTCTATTTTTTCAACTTTTCCAATTCGATCCCCTTTTCCTTTCATAACCTATCACCAATTTCAAAACTGTTTCCCCCAAACTTGAACCAATACCCGTCACGCTAACTACCCTATTCCTAGATTAACTCCGTGATGATGGCGCTAAATCTATATGAGAATTCCCTCTTGTCACCCTAAATCCAAAATTGATAGTGGATAATTGTGTGTATCCAAACCAATTACCCAAATGCTATTGTTGTAGCACTTGGGGATCAATCCAAGGAGGCACAAGAACAACACAATAGGAATGCAAGAAATGACTTAAGTTAAACGAACAAAGGTGGTTTTGGTTTCTAAACAACCTAAATGATTCAAATCAAAAGCAAGAACACAAGTAAACAAATGCTAAACAAGATTAATAAAATAATAAAAGGCGAATTCAATGATAAGATAATTGAGATAAGGGAATCCAATGGCTAATTGATGATGTCCAATGTTTAATGAAGACTAATCCCTAGGCAAAGATCACTAATCTTAACTAATCCTCTCTCAAGGCATTAATTACTTTGCTAATTACTAATTCAAGATCAAATTCTCATTTGTGAATCACTAATTAGCAAGCCTTAAGTCTATCATTCAAGATCAACCAAATAATCACTCTAGACAATGAATCCCTTAGGCTAGAAATGAATATCTTTTGAAAAGTTCATCAAGGCATTTCATCGAACACCTTGTGTGCATAAAATGTTTTTTGATCTAAATCCACTTTCTCAAGTTAGATCTACTTTAAAACCACTAATCAAGAAGTTAAATCATATAATCTAATCCTAGACATCATTAATCATCCATCAAATTACCCTAAATCTACCAAATCCTCAAATCCTAAAAGACTACTCACAAATCATGAAGAACACACCAAATCTTGTGAAAGAGGTGATGTTAATCATGATTAGAGATTAGAAAGATGACAGATTAAAGAAAGAAGACAAGAATTACACTCAAACTTTCATTAATCAAAAAGATCCTTAGGAAAAATCCCAAAAACCCTAAAAAGAGAGTTCTTTGTTCTTGATAGAAAAAGAGGGAAAATTGGAAAAAGGCATAAAAAGGGAGATAGATCTAAAAATGGGTTTCAACAATATTTTAAAGTTGTTTCTTGAGCTGGGTCGGACCGGGTCAACCCGGGACAAACCGGGTATTGACCCGGTTGAAAGTGGGTCGAGGTGAGAAGAGCACTGTTTGGTAAAACCGCGATATCTCCTGGAATATATGTCCGAATGGTCTCCAACCACCTCCTGTGTATAGCTAATTCACTGGGCTACAACCTCTATGAAGAACGCAGAAGCTGAATCGGAGTGGAAACCCTTCGTCTGGGTTGATCTTTCAGACGTTGTATTTGGAGAAGAACTCGTTTGAATGCCAGACAGATGTGTCTTTGCTATATTTGCCATATCTCTTTAACGGATGACCTGAATGACATGAACGAACCACAATAAAAACGTCAGCTCGATTGTCTATGACTTTCATCAAGACCTCAGATTAAACTGGGCATTGGAAGGTCTTCATTTGGCCTAATCTTTGAGTCACTTCGGCTGATGCTGTAACTTGGATGTGTGAATGCTGCTGTGTTGGACTGTGTGGCTTCTGACCGGTTGAGGATTCGTCTTTGGGCCGGTTGAGATTCATGTTCTGGGACCGCACAGATTGGACCGGATGGAAGTGATATGCTCAATTTAATACCCTAATAGTACTAAAGCAGTAGTTGTAGTCTAGCTAGGGGTCGAACACAAGGATCCACAGAAATCACTCAATAAATTATTAGAATCAAGTTAAGCTAAGCAATTCAGGTTAAGCAGAGAATAGAAAGTAGTAAATGATTTGTATTCAATGGGAAAAAGATAGGTTCAGGGATATTTTACAGGAAATCAATGAATGTAAATAAACTAATTAATTAGGGTTCATGTTAAGCACTGTTCTAGAACTCAAATCACTAATGCATAGTTAACCAACTGTCGTTGCGAAAACTATCTAAATCTAAACTTCAGAATCCCAAATTTCTTTGCAAATTCCTAAGAATAAATCAGCCTTAATTTCAAGTTTGATATGTTCACAAATCAATTAAACCAAATTTCTTTGCGAATAATCAATTTGCTCACCCTAGTTCTATCAGGTAATTAATTGTATTATCGTGCCTAATCAATTATCCTAAGATCTAAGTTCTAGGTGATCAATCTAGAATTAGCTTTGAGAACAACCTAAGGTGAAGAACTAATTCAGATTATGAACCCTAAATAACTAATCAACCTAACATTCAAAGAAATCCCTAATGAGAATCCCCAAACCTAACAAGAGATCTACTCAGACATGGAGATTAAATTAATAAACATGTTTGAATAAAATACTCTATATAAAATCAGAAAGATAAACAAGGTTTGAGATCCGATCTCGGACGAAGGGAAATCAGACTTGTATCTCTCACCAAAATCTCTCTTAAACTCAAGCAAAATAAAGCATAGCCTAAACAAGTGGCTGTAAAACCCTATTTATAACATAAATCACGAGTTGGGGTCTTATTGTAATTATCAGAGACTTCTGGGCACATTTGCAATTCTCCAAAACTTCATAAAAAGTCGCGGCCCATGATTTCTCCGATCGATGCTTGTCGCTCAGATCGGGCACTTAGTCATCAGACTTCACTTTCACTCCAGAATGCTCCAAAGAACTCCAATAATCCTCCAAACGTGCTATGACCTGTAAAAGACTCTAAAACACTACAAAACACTAGAAAGACTCTATAAAAAGGACTTATATCATGGCCTAAACAGGGTAAAAACCATGATATATAAACTCCCCCAGACTTAGCCTTTGCTTGACCTCAAGCAAATAGAAGACTAAACAGAGAAAGAGGTTTGAAAACGCGGAGACTCACCTGTTTATGAACCATCGAAATGACCCCTTTTCCAAGCACCCAAATGTCACCTGATCAGTTTTTGATCTAACCACCATGTACTTCTCCGTAGACATTCGCAGCTTTTCCAGACTCCACCCATTATCCCACAGCATTGTTCAAGTAAAGCCCTCATCGCCAGTTTCATCTCTGCAGTTAATATTCAAGAACCTTCTAGACTCTTTACCAGACAATATCATAACAAAAGAACCACCCTTTTCACACTTCTTGTATGAATTTCTCTCCCCCAGACTTATTACTTATTGTGTTCTTATTTTTTTTTTTTTATTCTTTTCAGCTTAGCATATACATATCAAAGTATGAGACGCGAGTATTGATGGTGTTTGCCACCAAATCCCCGGTTCTTCCCTATCTATGTATCAAAGGATGTAGGGGAATAATGGCATCATAGGAAAATCCTAGCCTCGCTTCCAAACCTTTGTGTGATCATTCCCTCTTAAGTAGAATAATGGGATCGCTGGAAATTTTCCTAACCCTCTACTCAGAAGAAAATCATATCAATCTTTTATGCTCTTAATCTATCAACTTATTTTAGGGGAGAGAGATACTATTACACTAAACACATGGGTTCCTTTATCAGATATGAATGATGAATCAAGCTCTATGAACACTAACCACATTGATGAAGTGCAAAAATTTGGCTCAGGCTTCAGAAGAACTCTGATGGAGACATGGATGTTTTCTAGTCAACTGGTCAGTCTTTGGATTTCTCATTAGTCGATCTAGAAATGATCCTGTAACAATGTGCATTCAAAAACAAAATCAAATCAATAGGTTCAAGCACAGGATCATAATCTCCAACAAATTTTAACTCAATAAAACATTTTTGACTCTATAAAACAACTGACTCTAAGAAAAACGAAAACAATGTCAGCAGACACCTCCCCCAGACTTGAACAACACTGTCCCCAGTGTTATCTAGCCTTGAGTAGGTAAAAGAAGACAAAAGGATAGAAGAAACGAAAAGAAGCACGAAGTTACCTTGCTGGAACGTCAAGTATCGATCGACACACAGCCTTAGTATCGATCGATACTAGGCTTAAATCGACTTGACGAACCGTATTTTCGCGATCGGTGTCGATCGATACCAGTGGTGTATCGATCGATGCTTAGGCGATTTCGAGTTGCTCCTTGTTCATCATGACACAGACTCAACACAAACAAAAATCAAAAGTAAAAACGACTCAAAGACAGATTCACCAGTGGGTTGCCTCCCACCAAGCGCTCGTTTAACGTCAATAGCTTGACTGTAACGCCTTTCAGGCTGTTGGTGCATCATCCAAAGGCATTATCTGCCATGTTGGAATCTCGGCTTTCGCCCAATAATGTTTCACTCTTTGTCCATTGACAGTGAACTCAGCTCCTGCTGGATCGATTAGTATGACGGCTCCATGTGGTTTAACCTACTTGATGGTGAAGGGACCTGACCAACGAGAACGCAGTTTACCAGGAAACAATTGTAAACGAGAGTTATACAGAAGTACCTGGTCATTTGGTTCGAAGTGTCTGGAGATGATCTTCTTATCATGATAAGCCTTTATTCTCTCCTTGTACAGCCTTGAGTTCTCATAGGCGTGGTACCTAATCTCGTCCAGCTCGTTCAGCTGAATCAACCTTCTTTCTGCAGCAGGCTTGATGTCAAAGTTCACCAACTTCGTCGCCCATGCTGCCTTGTATTCAATCTCCACTGGAAGGTGATACAAGACTTTTTGCAAGTCTCTAGAGTCAATTCTCTAAATGCAATTGTAGCATAAGAGGTATCGAACCTTATTGGGAAATCTCCTAATCACTAAAAATACAAGATTCTAGAGTAATTTAAGCTAAAAGAGTTTGTTGTTAAGTAACCGATTTAGAACTAAACAAAACACTAAGCAAGATTGTAAATTCAATAAGCAAAAGCGAATCTAGAGATAGGGTTATTGATATAAGAAGTCCCAAGTTCAACTCATGATGTTCATTTACTCAATTAAGCTAACCCCTAGGCAAGAGATCCTAGACTTGACTAACTCTCTTTCAAGCAATTAATCACTTCACTAATCATTAATCCCATTAGCAAAATGGTCATTTGTGGAACAATGATTAATGAGCATTAAGTTTAAATCAACAAGATCAACCAAAAATGCACCCTAGACAACTATTGTCATAGGCTAGGAATGTAAATCTCTTGTTTAATTCATCTTGGCATTTCATCAAACACTTGGTGTTCATGAAATGCCTCATAATCTAAATCTACTTTTTCAAGCTAGGTTTAGCATTAAGAACATTAAACAAGAAGGGATATAAGAAGATCTAGCCCTAAACATCATGAATCAAACCTAGGAACATCCTAATCTACCCAATCTCAAGATCCTAAAAGACTACTCAAGATCCATGGAAAGCCTCTCAAAATCGATGGGGATTGAGATTGAATCCATGGGTGATTGTTGAATAATCAAGATGAAAAGAAGATAGATGGAAGGGATTGATGAGAATTAATACCAAATTGCAATAAAATAAAAGATCCTCCTTACAAAGCTAAAACTCTCTCAAAGGTCAAGTTTTGAGCATAATAAAAAGCATAAACTAAAAATTAGGTTTAGACAAGTATTTATAGGAAAAAGTAGAAAACAGGAAACACATCAATGTGTTGCATCAATGAGTGACCCTTGTCTTGGTCGATGTGAATTTCCTGGAGCTCACATCGATGTGTGACATCGATGTTGGAGAGGTCTTGGGCGAGGCTAAGCTCCCTGGTCCAGCATCCATGAGTTGCATCGATGAGTGACCTCCTTCTGGTCGATGTTGGGGCTGGCATCGATGAGTGACTGCGATGTGGAGAGTGTCTGGGGCGAGGCTAAGCTCCCTGGTCCAGCATCCATGAGTTGCATCGATGAGTGACCTCCTTCTGGTCGATGTTGGAGCTGGCATCGATGAGTGACTGCGATGTGGAGAGTGTCTGGGGCGAGGCTAAGCTCCCTGGTCCAGCATCCATGAGTTGCATCGATGAGTGACTCTCATTCTGGTCGATGTTGGAGCTGATATACTCCCAAAACATCTTCAACCGCTTCTCTTGCTCCCGAACCGAGTGCTCTTAAGCCAACTCTATCAAATTGCCTCCAAAGTACCTAAAAGGATTCCAAATATGCAAGACTCACTAGGACCTAATGCAAAACACCTAAGACTCTAAATGAGACAAGAACAAGCATGATAAGTTATAAAGATCTAAGTAAATGACCTAAAATCTAGATGAAATGCATGCTAAAACCATAAAGAATATGCACATATCAATTCCCCCAAACTTAAACCTTTGCTTGTCCTCAAGCAAACGAGGTTAAGAATGAGAGATGCAATGAAATGCAAGTGGAGCTCGAACCTATAAGAAGCACAAGAAACAATCGCACTCAACGTCCAAGTTACTAGTTCTAGGATGCACCAAAGTTGTCTACTCAAAAGGAGTTAGCCATTTCCTTCTCAACATGCAACAAAGCCAAACCTCAATCTAGACAAACTCCATTACTCTCTAGCCTCTTAACATTCATTAATGATTGTATCCGTGAATTGTGCTTATGCAAAATCAAATGAAACCGCTTGGCTAAAGGACCGGTTATGAGATGAAAGTGATCTCATCAATATGCATGGGTGATCAAACACAAGGATCTCTCAATGAACGAGCAAACTTCGACAAAATGCTAAAGGTAAAGAGCAATCTATGCATACAAGGAAAGACTCTCGTCTACCCGAATACCTAGAATGTTACTAACCTTAGCCCAATCTAACCTCTTTTTGCTTGTTCCCGAATCCTATTCTACCCTTTTCCTACAAGGCATTTTGCCTTGGATACCCAAACACACTTCTTCGTTCTCATTTTCACCTTCTCTTCTCATGGGGGCTTTCTTCTTCACCTTGGTTGTGGTTGGATGCTTCTTTTCTTTTTATTTAGCTCTTTCTTTCTCTTCTTTTGATTCATGCCTCTTCTCATCTTTTGATGCCTTGGCTTTTTGGCCTTCTTTTCTTCTTTATCTTTTGAGGCTTCTCTTTGTCACTTAGAGCATTGCTTTTAATCATCTTTGCACCAACTAACCATCACATTGCACACCCCTCTTCATCGTCCTTTCCTTCTCCTTTTCATTCCATCATATGCGCCAAATCAAACCATTCCTAAAACATTTCTAACCGTTTCCCATGTTACAAATAAGAACCGCCCAACCTAGTCTAGCCTAGTCCTAGTTTAGCTCCTTGATGTTGGAACTAAATCTACACAAGATTGCTTCCTTGTCGCCCTTATTCCTAACACGTTTTGTCAAGTTCACTCCAAATAAGGCCTCACAAGCACACACAAAAGTTTTAGGGCTAGAAAGAAGGTTATTGGCAAGGTGGGGAAACCAATCCAAAAATGGGATTTGGCTACTTAGGCAAGCAAGAGTGGTGAAAAGGAAGAAAGAATGCCTAAGTATGTATAAGTGATCCGCGGTTTTGTTTAAATCTACACAAGCACAATAATTACATATTCAATTTAGATTATCACTTAGATGAGGCTAGGTTCAATTCAAGCTTGCTTCAATCAAAGAAAGGCAATGACGCATGCGTTCTATCAAATGGTTCGTCCTTGATTTCGGATTCAACTTCAATGCATCAAACAACTAATAACTCGGGCGTTGAATCAATTGCTAGTTAAGCTAATTACAAGGTTGTCATTACTCCATGCTTATGCGAATGCAAGCTAAAATGCAAACTAGACACCACCTACAAGTGAAAATGCAATCCTAAATGTCCTAAAATTTTCAAAATTATTGAAAATGCATGATATGCATGAGACTCAAGATGCAAAAGGGGAAAATAAGAACATCAAAAACGATGTTAGATAACACACAAACCCTCCCCCAAACTTAAATTACACAGTCCCTTGTGTAATAAAAGATTAAGAGAGAGCTAAACAATGCATGAAAGAAAGAAGATGCGACTACAAATGCTATTCACAACGTTTGGAGTTTTACCTTGGAAGTAAATGGAGGGAACGAGAGTGATCACCTCAATCTTACACACTTTTGTCCTTAAGCTCACGACCATTAGATCATCAAGACCCTTGCAACCATTCAACAAAAGATCAAAAAGAACAAGAAAACATAGAGAGACATGAAAATAAAGTATGTACAATGATAAGCTTGGGGTGTCTCCCAAGAGCACTTTGTTTAACGTCACTAAGTTCGACGTTTGTTACCGTTCTCAAGCTAGAGGAACGTCATCTAGAGGGATCGAGCCTCCTTCTTCGATGATTTGGTTTGCTCGGTAGAGCTTGAGCCTTTGGCCGTTAGCAATGAAATCACGGCCCTCTTTGTTAGCAAGTACCACGGCCCCATATGGCCTCACTTCCTTGACCTCAAACGGACCCGACCACCTCGACTTGAGTTTCCCGGGAAAGAGCTTCAACCGGGAATTGAATACCAACACGAGGTCTCCAACCTTGAAATCCTTGTGCACTATCCTCTTGTCGTGAAATGCCTTGGTCCTCTCTTTGTAGATTCTTGAGCTCTCATAGGCATCGAGCCTAATCTCCTCTAATTCGTGAAGTTGGATCAACCGCTTCTCTTGTGCGGTCTTGATGTCAAAATTTAGTAGTTTCACCGCCCAAAGGGCCTTGTATTCCAACTCAACCGGTAAGTGGCATGACTTCCCATAAAGCAAGTTGAATGGTGTAGTCCCTATTGGTGTTTTAAAGGCGGTCCGGTATGCCCATAAGGCATCATCCAACTTGTTGGCCCAATCTTTCCTTGAACTTCCAACCGTCTTCTCTAGTATGGCCTTGATTTGCCGGTTGGACACTTCTACTTGGCCACTCGTTTGAGGGTGGTAAGGTGTTGCTACCTTATGCTTCACACCGTGCTTCTTTAGTAAGCTTTCAAACACCTTGTTGATGAAATGACTACCTCCATCACTAATGACCACTCTCGGAATTCCGAACCTCGGGAAAATTACGGATTTGAACAGTTTTAGAACGACCTTGGCATCGTTAGTCGGGCTTGCAATGGCTTCTACCCATTTGGACACGTAATCGACCGCCACCAATATGTATTGGTTACCATATGATGACGGGAAAGGTCCCATAAAGTCGATGCCCCACACGTCAAACATTTCCACCACAAGGATTGGGTTTTGAGGCATCTCATCTCTTCTCCCAATATTTCCTTTCCTTTGGCATGCGTCACAAGAGGAGACAAAGGTGTGTGCGTCCTTGAATAACGAAGGCCACCAAAACCCACATTGCAAGACTCTTGTGGCGGTTTTGAAGGATGCGTGATGCCCTCCATAGGTTGACCCATGACAATGTAGTAGGATCCCTTGCACTTCTTCTTCCGCTACGCACTTCCGATACAATCCGTCCGAACACAACTTGTACAAGTAAGGCTCGTCCCAATAGTATCTAGTGATGTCGTGGAAGAACTTTCTCTTCTTATACCCATCCAAAGGCGGTTCCTTCCCACAAACTAGGTAGTTGACTAGATCCGCAAACCATGGGAGCTTTTCATCTTGTAGACCGCTAGCTTCCTCCATACCATTCACGGCTTCAATTCCTCTTCTCAATACTTTCACAACCATGAGACTTTCTTCGGGAAGCTTGTCTTCAATGGGAACAAGGTCTTCTATTCTCATTCTAGACAAGTGATCCGCTACTCCGTTCTCTATGCCCTTCTTGTCTACTATCTCCAAATCGAATTCTTGGAGTAGCAAGATCCAACGTAGTAGCCTTGGTTTCGTGTCTTTCTTCGCATGAATGTACCTTAAAGCCGCGTGATCGGTGTAGACAATCACCTTTGAACCCACAACATAAGATCTAAACTTCTCCATGGCGAAGACTACGGCCAACAACTCCTTCTCCGTGGTGGCATACCTAGTTTGAGCATCATCTAGAGTTCTACTAGCGTAGTAGATCACATTGGTCTTCTTATCTTTCTTTTGACCCAAAACCGCTCCAACCGCATAGTCGCTAGCATCACACATGATCTCAAACGGAAGGTCCCAATCCGGTGCTTGGACTATAGGGGCGCTAATCAACGCTTTCTTGATCTCTAGGAATGCTCCCATGCACTCCTCGTCAAACACAAACTCGACCTCCTTGCAAAGCAACCGGGATAGGGGTCTAGCAATTCTTGAAAAGTCCTTGATGAACCTCCGGTAGAAACCCGCATGACCCAAAAAAGACCGGATGTCTTTGACCGTCTTAGGCGGCTCCAAACTAACCATCACCTCAATCTTGGCCTTGTCCACCTCTATCCCTTTCTCGGAAATCTTGTGTCCTAGCACGATCCCTTCTCGTACCATGAAATGGCACTTCTCCCAATTTAGCACCAAGTTTGCTTCTTCGCATCGTTGCAAGACCCTACAAAGATTGGACAAGCAAACACCAAAGGAAGATCCATACACGGAGAAGTCGTCCATAAAGACTTCTACCATGTCTTCAATAAGATCGGAAAATATGGACATCATGCAACGTTGGAAAGTTCCGGGAGCATTACACAACCCAAACGGCATCCTTCGATATGCGAAGGTACCGTAAGGGCATGTGAAGGTGGTTTTCTCTTGGTCATTCGGGTGTATGGGTATTTGAAAGAACCCCGAATAACCGTCTAGGAAACAATAAAAAGGATGGTTAGCGAGACGTTCGAGCATTTGGTCTATGAAAGGTAACGGGAAATGATCTTTTCGAGTAGATGAGTTCAACTTCCTATAGTCTATGCACATCCTATGCCCGGTTATCGTCCTAGTAGGAATCATTTCGTTCTTTTCATTTCTAACAACCGTCATCCCCCCTTTCTTAGGCACGCAATGGACCGGGGAGACCCATGTACTATCCGATATCGGGTAGATAATCCCCGCGTCCAAGAGCTTAAGAATCTCTCTCTTTACAACATCTTTCAAATTAGGGTTTAGCCTTCTTTGATGTTCAATAGAGGTCCTTGATTCATCCTCTAAATGGATTCTATGTGTGCACAAACTTGGGGAAATACCCTTGATATCATCTAGAGAATAGCCAATTGCTTTCCTAAACTTCCTAAGCTCCACAAGAAGGGAGGATAGTTCGTTTTCATCTAGACTCTCGTTCACGATAACCGGATAAGACTCATTTGGACCTAAGAACGCATACCTTAATCCCGCGGGTAGTTGCTTTAGGTCCACCTTTGGGGCCTTTAGCTCGCTCCAATCGTCCTCCTCAAAACTAGACTTACCATTGCTAGTTTCCTTGAATGCTAGAACGAACTCTTCTTGAACCGTAGCACCCCGGATGCACAACTCAGTAGACGTGGTGTCCTCATCAACCGGCTTATGAGAATCCATGAGAAGCTCAAAGCCTTGACTCTCCTTGCTCAAAAATCCGTGATCACCGTGTTCCCTCGTCAAAACCACTTCTAACCCATCTTCTATTCTCATTTCTTCAAGTAATTCATCGGCCAACTCGTCCATGGTCTCGATGTAGAAACATTGCCCGTCTATAGTGGGCTTCTTCATTACTTTGTTTATGTCAAACTCAAGCACTTCCCCTTTTCCCAAATGGAGATCTATCTTGCCCTTCTTTACGTCGATTATCGCTCCCGCGGTTGCTAGGAACGGTCGACCAAAGATAAGAGGGTCCTTTGGTTCTTCATCCATCTCAAGAACCACAAAGTCCGTGGGGACGATGAAATCCTTAACAACGATTGGTAGATCTTCAAGTAGGCCAATGGGGACTCTCACACTCCTATCCGCCAATATTAGAGAGATGTTGCAAGCCTTGTATCGCGTGAAGCCTAGTCTCTTAGCTACCGAGAATGGCATGAGGCTCACACTTGCTCCAAGATCACATAGGCAATAATTGAAAGCTAGAGGTCCAAGAGCACAAGGTAAAGTAAAGGATCCCGGGTCTCCTAGCTTCTTGGGGACTACCTTCTTTTGGATAATGGCACTACATTCATGAGTTAGAATGACCATGGATTCCATCTCCTTGGCTCTTTCACTCACGGCATCTTTCAAGAACTTGGCATATTGGGGGACAAGTAAGAATGCATCCACCAAAGGCATTGTGAGTTCCACTTTCTCCATTTGCCTATCAAAAATGGCTTTATACTTATCCATGAGTTGTTTCTTGAAACGACCGGGAAAAGGTAGCTTTGGGACATATGGCTTGGGAACGAAGACCTTCTTCTTTGGTTCCTCTTGAGCAACAACCACTCTAGGCTTTATCTTCTCTAACTCGTGAAGTTCCTTGTGCTCCTTTACGACCTCATCTTCTTGAAGTTCCACCCCCCCACTTTGGTCCTCAATGTCCACATTGAGAGGAGAAGGAGCTTCGCGTGTAGGCAAGACCGTGCCACTTCTCAAAGTTATGGCATTGACATACTCCTTGGGATTCGCTTCGGATTTGCCCGGAAGTTGACCTTGTGGTCGGGAGGAAGAAGCGGGACCTTTGTTCTCCATGTGTTTAACCTTGGAGTTCAAAGCTTCGATCTTTGAGTTGAGGTCATTATAAGAGCAATCCACCTTTGTATGGATCTCCGCTTGTCCTTTGAGGATTTGTTGGAACATGGAACTCAAATCAAGTTCCTTCGGTTGAGGTGTAGGTGCTTGAAAACCGGGTGGTGCTTTGTTTTGAAATCCACCTTGGTTCCCTTGGAATTGATTCCTTGGGACAAAGGCTTGATTGTTGGCGTTAGAAGCTTGCCCTTGAGGTGGAAATTGTTTTGGTGGAGCTCCTTGAGGTTGAGTAGGTTGTTGAGGGTAGACTTGATCTTGTGGGTTCTCCACATTTGTATTACGGTAGGAGAAGTTCGGGTGGTTCCGGTAGTTTTGATTGAACCCTTGGCGTTGGTAGTTTCCTTGGTTTTGGAAATTCCCTTGATTCCCCAAGTAGTTAACCTCCTCTTGAGTGTTCATGTCTACATTCTCCTCTTGATAGTAACCTTGATTCTCATCATAAGCATCCACAAAGTTGACCGTCTTTTGGGAAGACACTAGTAGTTTGTCAATCAAATTGGCTTGCTTGTCCAACTTGTCATTTAGAGCTTTCATGTCTTTGGCCCGTTTGTTCTCATCAAAATCACTAGTGGTCCTTGTGGCGCGGTCATAGTCATCGCCATAGGTACCGTCACTTTGGGCTAAGTTCTCAACAAGTTCCATTGCTTCCTCAACGTCTTTAGCCAAGAAGTTCCCGTTAGATGCCGTGTCAAGAAGCATACGGATCTTAGGCAAAGCACCACGGTAGAGTGTGCTAAGAAGAGAGGCGTTGCTAAAGCCGTGATGTGGGCATTGAGACGTGTAGCTTCTAAATCTCTCCCAAGCCTCATTGAAAGACTCATTGGATCGTTGTGTGAAACTTGAGATTTCGTTGCGAAGCTTGGCCGTTCTAGCCGGTGAGAAGAATTTGGCGAGGAACGCGCGTTTACAATCATCCCACGAAGTGATAGATCCTTGAGGTAAGGTCTTTTCCCATTGGTGAGCCTTGTCGCCCAAAGAGAATGGGAAAAGACGAAGCTTGAACCCATCTTCCGAGACTCCATTGATCTTTGTGAGACCACAAATACGGTCGAATTGGTCTATGTGGTCCAATGGATCCTCCATGGACAAGCCATGAAATTTATTGGCTTGAACCATGTTGATAACTCCCGGTTTGACTTCGAAGTTGTTATTCTCCACCGGTGGAGCTTGAATGCCTTGGCGGTTTTGGTGAGCATTAGCGGCATCACCTTCTCCAACCACGTTTCTAGCTCGAGCTTGATGGTTGGGACCTCTTGGCCGGGCGGGAGGAAGAGGATCGTTGTGGGCATTTCCTCCTTGTGCTTGGTGGTTTCCATTACCACCTTGGTTGTTACCGTTTCCATCCCCATTCCCGCCGTTCCTTTGGCCGAGAATGGGTTCATTGATGTTCCCAAGTGGAACGTCTCTCAAGTCTTCCATATCGATGATCACTTGCTCTTGAACCGGCGGTCGATTTCTTCTTGCTCTAGAACCTCTCTCAAGTTGATCAATATCGTCTCTTGGCTCGACAAGGTTAGTG
Source organism: Eutrema yunnanense (assembly GCA_002933935.1). Lineage (NCBI taxonomy): Eukaryota > Viridiplantae > Streptophyta > Magnoliopsida > Brassicales > Brassicaceae > Eutrema > Eutrema yunnanense. The sequence goes on along the minus strand of PKML01055279.1, from coordinate 560,342 downwards.
TTGCCTCGGGAACGAGTATGCATATACCTATAGAGAGTAGAAGCAATAAGAAAGCAAACGCTATTAGTAACTTGTAGAAAAGAAAACTTAAGCTCACTTAAGAACCTAAATTTTAATGGAAGAAAGAATCCCAATATGGCAACGGCGCCAAATTGATACAAGACTTTTGCAAGTCTCTTAGAGTCAATTCTCTAAATGCGATTGAAGCATAAGAGGTATCGAACCTTATTGGGAAATCTCCTAATCACTAAAAATACAAGATTCTAGAGTAATTTAAGCTAAAAGAGTTTGTTGTTAAGTAACCGATTTAGAACTAAACAAAACACTAAGCAAGATTGTAAATTCAATAAGCAAAAGCGAATCTAGAGATAGGGTTATTGATATAAGAAGTCCCAAGTTCAACTCATGATGTTCATTTACTCAATTAAGCTAACCCCTAGGCAAGAGATCCTATACTTGACTAACTCTCTTTCAAGCAATTAATCACTTCACTAATCATTAATCCCATTAGCAAAATGGTCATTTGTGGAACAATGATTAATGAGCATTAAGTTTAAATCAACAAGATCAACCAAAAATGCACCCTAGACAACTATTGTCATAGGCTAGGAATGTAAATCTCTTGTTTAATTCATCTTGGCATTTCATCAAACACTTGGTGTTCATGAAATGCCTCATAATCTAAATCTACTTTTTCAAGCTAGGTTTAGCATTAAGAACATTAAACAAGAAGGGATATAAGAAGATCTAGCCCTAAACATCATGAATCAAACCTAGGAACATCCTAATCTACCCAATCTCAAGATCCTAAAAGACTACTCAAGATCCATGGAAAGCCTCTCAAAATCGATGGGGATTGAGATTGAATCCATGGGTGATTGTTGAATAATCAAGATGAAAAGAAGATAGATGGAAGGGATTGATGAGAATTAATACCAAATTGCAATAAAATAAAAGATCCTCCTTACAAAGCTCAAACTCTCTCAAAGATCAAGTTTTGAGCATAATAAAAAGCATAACCTAAAAATTAGGTTTAGACAAGTATTTATAGGAAAAAGTAGAAAACAGGAAACACATCAACGAGTTGCATCAATGAGTGACCCTTGTCTTGGTCGATGTGAATTTCCTGGAGCTTCACATCGATGAGTGACATCGATGTTGGAGAGGTCTTGGGCGAGGCTAAGCTCCCTGGTCCAGCATCCATCAGTTGCATCGATGAGTGACCTCCTTCTGGTCGATGTTGGGGCTTCACATCGATGAGTGACATCGATGTTGAGAGTGTCTGGGGCGAGGCTAAGCTCCCTGGTCCAGCATCCATCAGTTGCATCGATGAGTGACCTTCTTTTTGATCGATGTTGGAGCTGATATACTCCCAAAACATCTCTAACCGCTTCTCTTGCTCCCGAAGCGAATGCCCTTAAGCCAACTCCATCACATTGCCTCCAAAGTACCTAAAAGGATCCAAAATATGCAAGACTCACTAGGACCTAATGCAAAACACCTAAGACTCTAAATGAGACAAGAACAAGCATGATAAGTTATAAAGACCTAAGTAAATGACCTAAAATCTAGATGAAATGCATGCTAAAACCATAAAGAATATGCACATATCAGAAGGTGACATGCTTTCCCATACAACATGTGAAATGGTGTAGTACCCAGCGGTGTCTTGAAAGCAGTCCTGTAAGCCCATAGTGCATCATCCAACTTTGTAGACCAATCCTTCCTTGAAGCATTCACTGTCTTTTCCAGAATCTCCTTGATTTGCCTGTTGGAGACTTCGACTTGCCCACTGGTTTGAGGGTGGTATGGGGTAGCCACTCTATTGTTTACACCATACTTCTTTAGCAATCTCTCGAGAATCCTGTTGATAAAGTGAGAGCCACCATCACTTATCACAATTCGAGGCAATCCAAAACGAGGAAAGATGATGGTCTTAAACAGCTTAAGAACCACTGCAGAGTCATTGTGCTCACTAGATATCGCCTCCACCCATTTGGACACATAGTCCACAGCAACCAGGATGTATTTCTTCTTTTGTGACGGTGGAAAGGGACCCATAAAGTCGATGCCCCAGCAATCAAAAACTTCAACCTCAAGGATAAAATTTTGTGGCATCTCATGTCTCTTACTGATCTTCCCTCTCCTCTGACAAGCATCACACTGTGAAACGAATGTGTGAGCATCCTTAAACATGGAAGGCCACCAGGAGCCTGCTTGTAGAACCCTGGATACCGTCTTGAAGTGAGCAAAGTGACCAGCATACTCAGACCCATGGCAATGAAAAAGAATAGCTGACATTTCAGACTCTGCAACGCATCTTCTGTAGACATCATCTGAGCAATGCTTGTATAGGTAAGGTTCATCCCAGAAGAATCTCCTTATATCGCGCATAAACTTCTTCCTTGCATATTTTGTGGGATACTTTGGCTCAATCTCTATGGCAAGGTAGTTGGCGATGTTTGCGTACCATGGACGTGCAACACTGGAGTCAGCAACCAGGCAGACATCATAGCAGTCCAACTGTTCATCGGATAAAACATGTGCAGGTCGCGACGGGTATCAATCGATACTAGGTGAGTATCGATCGATACCGAAAGTCTGAATTCGTGAAAATTGTAGATTTGAAGGGATAAAGGTATTGGAGGATTGTTTCAATGAGGTAAACACCTTCATCTGGCAGACAATCATCAATAGGGACGAACTCATCGACCTTTAGTCGCGATAAATGGTCAGCAACGCCGTTCTCAACTCCTTTCTTGTCCTTAATCTCGATGTCGAAACCTTGGAGCAAAAGAACCCATCGGCATAGACGAGGCTTGAGATCCTTGTTCTTCATCAAGTATTTGAGGGCAGCATGGTCTGTGTGGACAATGACCTTGGTCCCAATTATGTAGGACCGAAATTTCTCAAAAGAGAAAACCACTGCCAGCAACTCCTTCTCTGTGGTGCTGTAATTTCGCTGAGCATCATCCAACGTCCTGCTGGCGTAATAGATAGCATGGAGCTTCTTGTCTTTCCTCTGACCCAACACAGCTCCAACAGCAAAATCACTGGCATCACACATGACCTCAAAAGGCAAGCTCCAATCAGGTGGTTGGACGACAGGAGCACTCACCAATGCCTTCTTGATTTCCTCGAAGGCTACAAGGCAATCGGATGTGAAATCAAACTTGACTTTCTTGCATAACAGGGCTGTGAGCGGACGCGCAAGCTTGCTGAAATCTTTGATGAATCTCCTGTAGAAACCAGCATGACCAAGGAAGCTTCGTATCTCAGGAACAGATCGTGGTGGTTGCAAGCTCGTCATGACCTGAATTTTGGCCTTGTCGACTTCGATTCCTTCCTTAGAAACCTTGTGCCCAAGAACAATGCCATCTTGTACCATGAAGTGGCATTTCTCCCAATTAAGAAGCCAGTGCTTCTCCTCGCATCGCTGAAGCACTTTGCACAAGTTATCCAGACAGCCCTTGAATGACGATCCATACACAGAAAAATCATCCATGAAGACTTCCATGAACTCCTCAGTCATATCTGTGAAAATCGACATCATACAATGCTGAAAGGTTGCTGGAGCGTTACACAACCCAAATGGCATTCTTCTGTAGGCGAATGTGCCGTAGGGACATGTAAAGGTTGTCTTTCCCTGATCCTCTGGATGTATAGGAATCTAGAAAAAGCCTGAATACCCATCAAGGAAACAGTAGTATGGGTGACTCGCCAACCTCTCCAGCATCTGGTCAATGAATGGCAAAGGGAAGTGATCCTTCCGTGTAGCCGCATTGAGCTTCCTGTAGTCAATGCACATCCTGCGACCAGTGATTATCCTTGTAGGGATCAGCTCGTCTTTCTCGTTCTTCACCACAGTTATGCCTCCTTTCTTAGGCACAACGTGAACTGGACTAACCCAAGAACTATCCGAGATGGCATAGATAATCCCTGCTTCCAACAGCTTCATCACTTCCTTCCTGACCACTTCCTTCATGTTCGGGTTCAGCCTCCTCTGACACTCAATCGAAGACTTTGACTCATCCTCCAAGTGAATCTGATGCATGCACAAGTCTGGTGCTATACCTGAAATATCAGCAAGAGAATAGCCAAAAGCTTTGCGATACTTGCGCAGCTTGCTCAGCAGTAAAGCAACCTCTGTGATATTCAAAGAAGCATTAACGATAACTGGGTATGTTGAATTAGGACCAAAAAAACTATACCTCAGATTCGCTGGAAGTGGTTTTAGTTCCACCTTAGGAGCATTCTCTATACTCCAATCTCCAAGCCCAGCAGCTTGCTTAGAACCATCGACCAACTCTCTTTCCGGCCGTAGGGTATCGATCGATACCCAGGTGGTATCGATCGATACTGGTGATGCAGAATCGAGCATCTTCGAGTATCCAGCAGATTCGTCGCATGAACGGACCTCTGAAGTGGCTGAACAGACCAATGCTCTCTCCAGTGGATCTTCAGGATGCATCTCCAGGAAGTACTCTTCAGCTACGTCACTGAAGGTGTCCACATAGAATGTCTGCCCATCGATGGTTGGCCTTTTCATCAATTTTTCCATGTTGAAAGACATCACCAAGTCACCGATGTTGAGAGCAATCTCTCCATTCTTGCAGTCGATTAAGGCTCCAGCAATTGCAAGGAATGGTCTGCCTAGGATGAGAGGATCCTTAGGCTCAGCATCGTACTTCAGGACAATGAAGTCTGTTAGGATCAAGCACTTCCCAATCATGACTGGGATATCTTCAAGTAGTCCCTCAGGAAGCCGCACTGATCGATCAGCAAGTACCAGCGAAATCCTTGTAGGTTGGAAATCTGTCATCCCCATTCGCTTTGCAACTGAGTGTGGCATAAGGTTCACACTCGACCCAATATCACAGAGAGCTCGCTCAAATCTCTCTTTGTAGATAGTGCAGTCCAAAATAAAACTCCATGGGTCTGGTAGCTTCTTGGGAATTTTGTTGAGCAGCATTGCACTGCACTCAGCTGTGATTAACATGACACCTTCCTCTATGTTCACATTGCTAGAGACCATCTTCATCACATATCTCCTGAAAGCTGGACGAGTCTTCATAGCATCTACAAAGGGAAGTTCCACAACCAACTTATCCAGCATGGCTTTGCATCTAGCATCTTCCCATTCCTTCTTTGTCAGCTTAGGAAGTATAGGAAAATGTGCCTTGGGTGTATACACCCTTTCCTTGACAATCTCGGGCTCCTTTCTTGGCTGCGTCTCAGTATCGATCGATACTTGAGGGGTATCGATCGATACACGGGTTTTAGGATTTGCCCGAGTCGATGTCTGGACTGGTGTCAATCGACACTGGCTGGTATCGATCGATACCTGAGGATTTTCAGAATCCCAATCGTCATCTCCAGCAAGATCAACGAGGTTTTGGCTGTTCTTCACTCCTGTAGACACCTCTTTTCCACTCCTCAAGGTGATGGCATTTATGTGTGCCCTTGGGTTCTCACTTTTCCCTGGAAGAAAACCTTCCTGCCTCTTTACAGCAGCTGCTGTCTGAGCTACTTGGGTTTCCAGCTTCTTATAGGAAAGGTTTATGGCCTCGATCTTCCCATTCAGATCCATGTACAGCGAATCAAACTTTCCATTGAAGTCTACCTGCAACTTCTGCTGTCCCAGAAGGACATGTTCCATCATGGATTTCATCTCGCTATCTGCGGATTTGGGAGAGACTGGTTGATATGAAGAGTTCCCATAGTTGCGAGTAAAATCGCTGCTCTGAAGTGGGTTCTGAGTGAATTGCTTCGCTCCAAAGCCAGATTGGTTCCCCTCTAGCTTGTACCCACCTTGCTGATTGTTGTTGTTGAAGTTCCTGTTGTTGTTGTAACCAAATCGCTGACCCTGAAAACCAGAACCACCAACGTAGTTGACATCCTCTTCTTCTTCTTCCACATTCGCAACTTCATCAGCAAAGTGCACAGATTTCTTCTGCTTCCCGACCAGGAAATCCAGTTTGGCCTGCATGTCAGCCATCTGCGTCCCCTCTGTTCCTCCAGCTTGCTTTTTCCTTTCGAAATCAGCATTCTAGGTGCTATTACTAGACGCCAAGTTCTCTATAAGCACAACTGCATCATCCGGATACCTGGTGAAGAAGTTCCCATTGCTTGCAGAGTCCATTGCCATCTGGTATCTCCAATCAACCCCTCTGTAGAAAGTGCCCAGCAGCTGCACCTGAGTGAACCCATGGTGCGGACAGTCTCTTTGGTAGGACTTGAAACGAACCCATGAAGCCTTGTATGCTTCTGTCGGACCTTGGGCAAACTGGGAGATCTTGTTCCTGAGCTCCTCGGATCTTGCATCATCATAGAAATTAACCAGAAACGCGTTTTTGGTCTCGTCCCACGTAGTAAGTGAATCAGGAGCTAGCTGCTTCAGCCAATAAGCAGCATCCCCACCAAGAGAGTACGGGAAGAGCTTACAGAAAAGGAACTCATTGGGCACTCCATTGTACTTCATGCTAGTGACCAAGTCCTCGAACCTTTCGATGTGATCCATGGGATGCTCATGAGGTAGACCATGGAATGGGTTCTGACTTACGAGAGCGTAGTATGCTGGTTTCAGCTCGAAGTCATTCCTCTGTGGATCATTGTGTTCCACCCCTAGCTAGACTACAACTACTGTTTTAGTACTGTTAGGGTATTAAATTGAGCATATCAATTTTGGCGCGGGTGACCCGGGTTCGATCCCCGGCAACGGCGCAAAAATTGATATGCTCAATTTAATACCCTAACAGTACTAAAGCAGTAGTTGTAGTCTAGCTAGGGGTCGAACACAAGGATCCACAGAAATCACTCAATAAATTATTAGAATCAAGCTAAGCTAAGCAATTCAGGTTAAGCAGAAAACAGAAAGCAGTAAACGATTTGTATTCAATGGGAAAAAGATAGGTTCAGGGATATTTCTCAGGAAATCAATGAATGCAAATAAACTAACTAACCAGGGTTCAGGTTAAGCACTGTTCTAGAACTCAAATCACTAATGCATAGTTAACTAACTGTCGTTGCGAAAACTATCTAAATCTAAACTTCAGAATCCCAAATTTCTTTGCAAATCCCTAAGAATAAATCAGCCTTAATTTCAAGTTTGATATGTTCACAAATCAATTAAACCAAATTTCTTTGCGAATAATCAATTTGCTCACCCTAGTTCTATCAGGTAATTAATTGCACTGTCGTGCCTAATCAATTATCCTAAGATCTAAGTTCTAGGTGATCAATCTAGAATTAGCTTTGAGAACAACCTAAGGTGAAGAACTAATTCAGATTATGAACCCTAAATAACTAATCAACCTAACATTCAAAGAAATCCCTAATGAGAATCCCCAAACCTAACAAGAGATCTACTCAGACATGGAGATTAAATTAATAAACATGTTTGAATAAAATACTCTATATAAAATCAGAAAGATAAACAAGGTTTGAGATCCGATCTCGGACGAAGGGAAATCAGACTTGTATCTCTCACCAAAATCTCTCTTAAACTCAAGCAAAATAAAGCATAGCCTAAACAAGTGGCTGTAAAACCCTATTTATAACATAAATCACGAGTTGGGGTCTTATTGTAATTATCAGAGACTTCTGGGCACTTTTGCAATTCTCCAAAACTTCATAAAAAGTCGCGGCCCATGATTTCTCCGATGGGTGTCGATCGATACCAGGGGGTATCGATCGATGCTTGTCGCTCAGATCGGGCACTTAGTCATCAGACTTCACTTTCACTCCAGAATGCTCCAAAGAACTCCAATAATCCTCCAAACGTAATATGACCTGTAAAAGACTCTAAAACACTACAAAACATTAGAAAGACTCTATAAAAAGGACTTATATCATGGCCTAAACAGGGTAAAAACCATGATATATCAGGAAGGCCCGCGGTGTGGTTGGTCGGTACAAGGCACTAGTTTCTCTGCCAGGCAGATACGTCTTCAGTAAAACTGCGACAACTCTCGAAACGTATGTCCGAATGGCTTGATTCAAACTTCCCTGGATATCTAACTCACCCCTCTACAACTTTCATGAAGGTCATCCAAGCTGATACATATCGGAGGGCCTCCGTCCAGCCACGTCTTTCCGTTGTATCAGATGGACCTTGCACTCTACTTTGGTCCAACTCTCCAAATATGCCCAAATTGCCTCCAATCACCTAGAAAATACTCCAAAACATGCAAGAACTCACTAGACCTAATGCAATATGTCCTAATCTCTAAATGAGACCTAAATGCAAGATAAAACCATGATTATGCATGTAAGTGACACAAAACTCTAAGTGAGATGCATGCTAAAATATGCAATATATGAGCATACCAATTCCCCCAAACTTAAACATTTGCTTGTCCTCAAGCAAACAAGAATAAAGAAAGGGAGAAGAATAAAAATGGGAGCTCAAATCCAAAAGTGCCATAAAAATAATTCAACTCAATGTCTAAGTTTCTAGCCCTAAGATGCGATCAAACAAGCCTACTCAAAAAGAGCTAGCCATATCTTTTAACATTCATTAATCGTTTCAATTGAATCATGCTCATGCAAGGCAAGTGAATCCATTTGGCTAGGATAAAGATCTTGAGACTAAGATGATCTCAAATGTATGGGGTTCCACCAATGCAAGGGATTTCTCAATGAATGAGCAAACTTTAGAAAAATGCTAAGAGTAAAAGGCAATATGTGCATACAAGGATAAACTTACATCTACCCAATGCTCAAAACGTTTCTAAACCTAGCATATCTACCCATGAAGTCCCAATCCTAAGCTACCCTTATCCCACAAGGCCTTTTTGCCTTCATGTCCCATACGTGAACTTCTTCTTCCACTTCATCTTTTCTCACTTGAGGAATTTCTTCTTCTCCATTAAATCTTGTGGTTTTGTGCTTCTCTTGTTGTTTCCTTAGCTCTTCTTTTCTTTCTTTTTCTTTGCCTTGCCTCATCTTTTGCCATTTGATGTCTTAGCCAATTTTTGGCTTTTTCCCTTTTTTTGTATGAGGCTATAACTATTTCTAAGAGCTAAACTTGTTAACTTGTACTAACCACATTACAATATTGCATTCCTCCTTCACCTTCCTCCTTTTGAACTCACTTCCTTCTTATCCACAATCCCATTAGTCACACAATTTCGTTTACACCAAACCCAAAACTTTCCTTTCCCACGAGCCTAGCCTAGTTTAACCTTTGATGTTCGGCTAGATCTACATGCAAACCTATCCTTGTCGCCCTAAACTCAACACTTTTTGCCAAGATTACTCGAAAAGTTAGGCCTCTCATACGCACACTAAAGATTTTGGCTTGAAAGGAGGGTAGGTTAAAGGTATGGTAAACCGTTCCAATGATGGGAATTGGCTACTTGGACTAGCCAAAGAGTGGTAAAAAGGATAAGAGAGTCCAAGTATGTATATGGTAACCATGAATTCACTATGCAATATGCAATGCACAAGCATGATCAATGTCAAAATTATGGTTTTCACTTAGGTAGGATTGGAGTCAAATCAAAACATGCTTTAGCTAAGACCCTAGTAATGAAACGCAAGATCGAGATATGGTTCATCCTTGATTTCAACACGAGATCAAAAGCATCAAACAACAATCAACGAGGGCATGGAATCAAGCTTTAAAAATGATACTTTACAAGGATACATCTATCATTGCTCCTAATGCTCATGCAAAGCTACCAAATATTATATGCATCTAGACTTAATCCTAGATATGAAATGCAAAAAAATTCAAAATTTTTCGAATTTATTGAAAATGCATGATATGCATGAGACTCGAGATGCAAAAGGCAAAATAAGAACACCAAAAACAAAGTTAGATAACACACAAACCCTCCCCCAAACTTAAATTACATTGTCCCTTGTGTAAGAGAAGCTTAAGAGAGAGCTAAACAATGCATGAAAGAAAGAAGAAGATATGATTCTAAATGCTATGTACAAAGTTTGGAGTATTATCTGGGAAGTAAATGGAGGGAACGAGAGTGATCACCTAAATCCTACACACATTTGTCCTTAAGTCCATGACAATTAGACCATCAAGAACCTTGCAACCACTTAACAAAAGATCAAAAAGAACAAGAAAACATAGAAAGACATGAAAAGAAAGTATGTACAATGATAAGCTTGGGGTGTCTCCCAAGAGCACTTTGTTTAAAGTCACTAAGTTTGACTTTGGTTACCCTTTTAGGCGGGTGAGAGGGGAGTGTAAGCACTCCAAGGTGGATCCTTGAGTTCAAGTTTGAGCACCTTGCTCATGACTTCCTCAAGACCGGCTTCCCCTTTCTCTTTAAGCTCGGGTGTGAGGATCGCCTTGACCAAGGTAAAAGGTTTGGGTCGTCCCTTGCAATTGATCTTGTACTCAATCACTCCATCCTTGTACTTTCAAGGATTGAGAGTCATGATGGAGGGCTTGTCTAGTACAGACTTTGACCCATCAAGCTTGCTTGGTTCGTTTTTCATCTTAGCCTTGGTCCTTGTTCTCTTCTTTGCAACCTCGCTACTTTCAACCTCAAATTCCATCGTTGTGTGGAAGAGGGATGCTAAACAATCTCCATCCAATGAATGGGCTTCTTCACCATTACCATAACCAAAAGCTCTTTCTCCATAAGATCCCTTCTTCTCAAAACTAACCTTTGGGGGTGAAACCACCTCCATTGTTGCACAACTACCCACACGCTCAACTCACTGGGCTACAACTTCTATGAAGAACGCAGAAGCTGAATCGGAGTGGAAACTCTTCGTCTGGGTTGATATTTCAGACGTCGTATTTGGAGCAGAACTCGTTTGGATGCCAGACATACGTGTACTTGCTATATTTGCAATATCTCTTGAACGGCTGATCTAAATGACATGAAAACACCACTAAACGAAAGTCAGCTCGATTGTCTATGACTGTTGTCAGAACCTCAGATTAAACTGGGCACGAGAAGGTCTTCATTTGGCTTGATCTTTGAGTCACTTCGGCTGATGATGTAACTTGGATGTGTGAATGCTGCTGTGTTGGACCGTGTGGCTTCTGGCCGGTTGAGGATTCGTCTTTGGGCCGGTTGAGATTCCTGTGCTGGTACAGCATGGATTGGACCGGATGGAAGGCCCACGGTGTGGTTGGCCGGTACAAGGCACTAGTTTCTCGGCCAGACGGATACGTCTTCAGTAAAACTGCGACAACTCTCGTATCGTATGTCCGAATGGCCTGATTCAAACTTACATAGAGAGGTAACTAACTCCTCTACAACTTTCATGAAGGTCATCCAAGCTGATTCAGATTGAAGGGCCTCCGTACAGCCACGTATTTCTGGTGTTTCGGATGGACCTTGCACTCTACTTTTGTCCAACTCTCCAAATATGCCCAAATTGCCTCCAATCACCTAGAAAGTACTCCAAAACATGCAAGAACTCACTAGACCTAATGCAATATGTCCTAATCTCTAAATGAGACCTAATTGCAAGACAAAACCATGATTATGTATGTAAGTGACACAAAACTCTAAGTGAGATGCATGCTAAAACATGCAATATATGAGCATATCAATTAGCATGTTTTAAATTGGATACTTAATCACAAAACTCTTTTTAATTAGCTTAATTTACATAGGTCCCTTGTATTCTTAATGCTAAGAGTCATCTCCTAATACGGATTGATAACCTCTTATACTACTCGTATTTAGAGTTATTGATACATCTTTAAGACCGAAAAGTCTTAGTATCACCCTATGAGCAAATGGTTTGGCTTTCAAAAGTTTCTTTCCTTAGCTCTTCTTTTGCCTTTCTCTAGTGTCTTTTCATTTCTTTTTTAGCTTGAGCCATTTTTTTGCTTCTTTTCTTTCTTTTCAAAGCTAGAGACTATTTTCTTATCACTTAGAGCTAACCAACCTTTTCTTTTGCCAACCATCTCAATCAATTGCTTATTGATACAAGATTTTTTAGTCTCTAGGAGGTATCAATATCCCCAATACGATGTAGTAAAGAGGTTATCAATCCATAATTGGGATTATTCTAAACACTAAGAATGCAAGGTTCATAAGTAATTTAAGCTAATCAAAGTAGTTTATGACTAAGTATCCAAATTCAAACAAACAAAAGCAATACTAAAGGAGATGAAATTCAAATAACAAAAGCGGAGCAAGAGATAAGGTTATTGATATGAGGTGATCCAATTTCAATTAGAGATGTTCATTCACTCAAGAAGCTAATTCCTAGGTCAAAGATCTCTAAACTTGATTAGTTCTCTTTCAAGCAACTAATCACTATGCTAATTACTCAACCCATTAGCAAATCATCATTTGTGAGCATTAAATATCATCACAAGATCAACCAAAGATATGCCCTAAACAACTAATGTCTTAGGTTAGGAGCATAAATCTCATGCCTAGTTTATCAAGGCATTTCATCAAACACTTGGTGTTCATGAAATGCCCTATGATCTAGATCCACTCTTTCAAGCTAGATTTAGCATTGGGGACACTAGGCAAGAAGGAAAGTAAGATTATCTAACCCTAAACACCACTAATCAACTCTTGGATCACCCTAATCTACCTTATCCCAAGGTCCTAAAGACTACTCACTAATCATCATGGGTTTAACAAATCCAAGAAAACAAGTGTTAAAACTCATGATCAAGATGATTGAATGATTAGAAAGTAGAAGATAGATGGATTCACTCAAGAAATAATACTCAAATTGCCTAAAAATAAAGGATCAATCTCTTACAAAATCACTCTTAGAGAGGGTTTTTGCTTAAGAAAAGACTTAGCCCCTCCAAATTAGGTTTTTGGGCTTAAATAGTGAATAGTGACGAACCGGGTCGACCCGGAACAAACCGGGTACCGATCCGGTTTAAATGGATAAAGAGTTCTGGTTTGGCCAATACCGAGGTCACTGCTCGGTGTAACACCTTGGTATTGTGCATGGGTTAGTGCACTGACGAGGAGCACTGAGCAGTGGCGTCGGTATTGAGGAGATGTTGTATGGTGATCTTCAGTGGATACCGAGGTCACTCCTCGGTATCGTTGCTCGGTATTAAGGACTTTTTCCCCTGGGTTTCATCATGTGGCAGCACCGATCAGTTACACCGAGCAGTGACATCGGTACAATCCCCTGAAGCTTCGATACCGACGTCACTCCTCGGTGTTATACGTCGGTATTGAGCCTGTTTTTCCCCCGTCGAGCTATACCGATCAGTTGCACCGAGCAGTGACCTCGGTGCAACTCCTCTGCGTCCGATACCGAGCACCAGTACCGACCAGTGACGTCGGTACGAATTCCGTCTCCTCTCCTCGGGTCTCGAATCTCCTCTTTAGCACCTGAAATGCGATCCAAAACATGCAAGGACTCTCTAGGACTAAATGTGGACACACTAGACTCCTAAAATGACTAAAATGCTAAAGAGATATCATGAACTACATGTAAATGACTCGAAACCTAAATGAAACGGATGCTAGAATGATGCAAAATATGATGATATCAATTCCCCCAAACTTATTTCTTTGCTTGTCCTCGAGCAAAAGCATCTCTAAAAGAGTTCAAGTCCAAGTGCAAACTCTAAAGTATGATTAAACATGTGTACTCAAAAGGGGTTAGCCATGCTCATCCTTACATGAACCAAGCTCAAATCTCAACCTACACAAGCCTTCAAATCATCCAATCCTTTAACATTTATTAGACTTTTTCCAAGTGAATCATGCTTATGCAAGGCAAGTGAATGTATTTGGCTAGGGTAGAGGTTTCGAGATAAAGGTGATCTCGATACAAGTGACGGTTTCCGAGCGAGGGGTTCTCTCAAAAGGAATCAAATAATGCAAAATGCTAAGAGTAAAGCCCAATAGATGCATACAAGGTTGACTTCCATCTACCCAAATGTCCCATTCGAACTTGACTCCTAATCTCTAAACCCCAATGAAGATCCTCCTAAGCTACCCTTTTTGCAAGGCATTTTGCCTTCACTACTCATATCATCTCACTTTCCTTCTCTTCTTAAACACTTAGGGGATTTCCTTCTTCACCAAACGGTTTGGCTTTCAACATTTTTCTTTACTTAGCTCTTCTTTATTTTCTCTAGTCTCTCTTGTTTTTGTTCTTTGCTTTAGCCTTTTTGTCTTTCCTTCTTTCTTTTGAAGACTAGAGACTATTTTCTTTTCTTTTTCACTTAGAGCCTTTTCCATAAACGACTATAGCCAACCATTTCAAGCTTTTTGCTTATCCCCTATTCTTCTTCATCCCTTTTTCTCATTCCCGCAATCTCCTCTTTCTACCTCGTCCCAAGCTCCCAACTTATCTAGCCTTATCCTATGTCTAGCTCATTGATGCCGAGCTAGTTCTACATGGAAGTTTTTCCTTGTCGTTCTAAACTCAACACCTTTTGCCTAGTTGATTCGAAAATAGGCCTAACAATCACTCACAAGTAGTATTTGGCTTGAAAAGAGGTTGGGTTAAAGGAGTGGCTAACCGTTCCAATGATGAGAATCGGCTATTCGGGCTTACAAGAGAGTGGCAAAGCGGATAAGATATCCCAAATATGTATGTGGTAACCATGCATTCACTATGCAATGCACAAACATGATAATTACAATGTCGAATTTTGGTTATCACTTAAGTAGGAATGGACTCAAATCAACTTGCTTTGGCTAAGAACTAAGTAATGAGACATGAAATCCAAACATGGTTCGACCTTAATTTCGCACACGAGATCTAGAGCATAGGACTTAAACTCTTTAAAGCAATACTTCGCAAAGAGGAATCATTCTAGCTCCTAATGCGCATGCAATGCATTATCTACGTGCTATGCCTTCTAGACTCAATCCTACATGAAGTGCAAATGCATCCTAAATGACTTCTTTTTGTCTTTTCATTTTCAATTTTTTTCAAATTTGTTTGGTTTTTCTATGCCTTAGATGTATGCATGAGACTCTAGATGAAAATATAAAATAAGACAAAGCAAATGTTATTAGATACCGGTCCCTCCCCCAAACTTAAATCACACCGTCTCGGTGTGAAATAAACCTAAGGAAAGGACCAAAAACAAAAGATAGCTATACAATGCAAGACTTAAAAGAAAATATATACAAGAGTTTTGGATTCGTACTTAGAAGCTTGGAGATGGGGATGTATACCCCATTGAGTAGGATGGATTACTTGAGACGGGAGACGGAGACCGCATCGCTCTCCTCTTTGTTGCCCTTTCCGGTCGGGCCGTGGGACGGCTAGAGCCAATGGCTAGCTCCCACTCATCTCCTCGAGGCGTGAGGTTAGTATCCGTGACGACATCTCCTCCTTCACCGGCCCTTGATGAGCTCGCTCCACAACCTCCGTCTTTTAGCTCATTGATGGTTCGACCCATGGCTTTCACCGTCTTCTTCAAAGACTTGATCGTTTTGACCATCTTCTTCATGTTTTTGTTTTGCCACTTGCACATTTGTTGGAGGAGACGAGTTTGGTGGTGAGCGTGTCTTGTGGCCTGGCTAGTGATAGCCCCGTCATAGGGGTCAAAGTAGTAGCGCTCACTACCGTAACTGAAAGGACCGCACCGCAAATTTTTTTTTTTGCAATAATAATAAACAACAACAATAATAATAATAACACTCAAAATTATTACAACCCAAGTCCTACTGGATCTACAACAGCAAGGACAACTGGTATCGATCGATACTCCCGTAGCGTCGATCGATACCCCAACAACAGAAGCCCCTTCCCGGGTCCTAATCATCCCTCTCTTCACCGCCTCGATTCCACGATCCCGCCCTATCTTTACCTGCATCGACAAAAGTGATGCATCAACATTTGGCTAACCAAATGCTGAGTGAGATTGATCATCCCAACAACAGGCTATCAATAAGCAACAACAACAGCAATATTAAATAGCCAAACCAAGAATTAATTACACCAATTAAAATTCCCGGCACGAAGCCACCCGCATCGGTCGATACTCCACGGGTATCGATCGATGCCCAACAACAAATGACCCCCAACCAGGGCCCTGGTATCGATCGACACCCCAGCAACACACTGGTATCGATCGATGCCAACACAACACACGAGACCCCACCAGGGCCTGGTATCGATCGACACCCAACACCACACCTGGTATCG